>CAJNIZ010044228.1:30653-43524 GCA_905231905.1 Symbiodinium pilosum | reverse complement strand
GATTTAGGGTTTAAGGTTTAGGCATAGGGTGTCAGGTATATGTTTCAAGGCTTAGGGCTTAAGATTGTTGTTTGTTTTATGATTTAGGGTTTCAGGTTTAGGCTTTAAGGTGTAGAGTTTGGGGCTTAGGGTTGCTTAAAAGCTTCAGGGTTGAGGGTTTCAGGTTTGGGCTTTAAGGTCTAGGGTTTAGGGTTTAAGGTTTGGGCTTTAAGGTTTAGTGCTTAAGGTTCTTGAAAGAGATTAAGGTTGTAGGGTTGAGGGCAGGCACTGTGAAAAGAAAGTCTCCGCCCCTCTTTAAGGAAGCCTTAGAATCGCGAAACCTAGACGCATGGCCCCTTCTCTCAAAAGCTGCAACAATGAACCCCAAATGCCTGAAATAAAATGGATTTATGCGAAGGGGCCCCGCGTCCCTTTGCAAGATCTCAGCTTCAATGAGCCCTACAGACGGGGTAGGTATAGTACGAAACACTAGTGTCATCTACTTCAGGATATTACCTGGTTATAACTGGGGTTTTACTTACATCACCTACATATCACCCCCAAATACTTGGAGACTTAGCAAAACGGGGCGCTATGATTCTGCAAAACCACCGCTGAGTAGGCTGCTGCAGCACTGGCCATCTGTTGCCAGGCCGCCATCGCCTGAAGCAGCAATGGCTCCTCACATCATCTCCTCTAACTCCCTAAACCTGAAGCCCCAAAAGCGGAAACCTTAAACGAAAAGTTAGGGAGTACATTCTAAGTCATACCAGGGATCCAAGGATAACCTACGCCGATATAGAGGCCTTTAGTATTGCCAATGTTTTAGACTCCTGGCATCATTGTTGTACAGGCTACCTTCAGACCGCGCATGATGTTGGCAATGTTCTAGGCGCCTGTAGTCTAACAGTAGATTCCTTGATTAAGAGGCATGGCGGTCCCTCCGTCATAGCCCTGCACCCCATTAATCTTCATGGGTCTCTCAAACTTGATCTGTTTTCATGGAAGTATTCCTCAACTGGACACAGTGCTAAGTAGGCATATTACGGAACACCGGTGGTCACTAGCGTCATCTATAATAGCAAGACATTAACGGACACCATAAACCCTAAACCTAAAACCTAGACCCTAAAGCCTATATTCTCTGGCGATAATTTTGCAACGAGATGTTGCCTTCCTAGCTCTGCAATCTGTAAACCACTTTTTCATGTCATGGTCCATTCTCTTTTCCTTTGGGAATGAAGGAATGCGAAAGAAAATGAAAACTACTACAGTGGGTTATATAGGGACTACTATAAGGATCCATTCCTTCACTCCTAGCCAACCAAAAGCCAGAATATCCCGCTATCAGCCCTAAACCCTGAATGCTAGTTTGCATGTTATCTTTCAGCATTAACCCTAAACCCTAAACCTTTTTCTAACCCCATAATACTATGAGCTCTATTCCCTTTCCTGTACCGTGCCGGGACCACACTGGAGGTTCGACTCTCTGGATAGGGTGTCAGGTTTAGGGTTTAGGGTTTGGGATTTAGGGTTTAGGGTTTCAGGTTTAGGGTTTAGGGTTTCAGGTTTAGGGTTTAGGGTTTCAGGCTTAGGGTTCACGGTGTAGGGTTTAGGAGGCTACAAACATGGTCCCTGTTGGGGCTCACGGGTTGTAGGTATCGAAGGGTGTGGCCCCTGACAAATGTTGATGCTGGAATCCTGGGTGACCTTAGTGTACCATAATATCGGGTTTCGGGTTTAGGATTTAGGGCTTAGGGTTGATAATAATATCATACTTTCCAAGGTATGAGGCACTTAAGGCCACGCAGGATTTTCTGTATCCACCAAAGGCTACTTCCCGAAAAAGGAACAGCCGAAAAGCTTCATACCCTACACCTAATCTAAGGGTGGAAGTATGGGCCCCTAATAGGAGCCCTTGGGGTTTTTTAGGGGGAGCCAGGGATCCTTAAGGGTACATGGACAGTAATTGTATAGTAGGTATATAAGGATCCCAGGGTTAGGGGCCCATACTAGGGGCCCATGGTTTCAACCTTAGACCTAAAGGAAGGGTCAAAGTTTAGGGGTTATGGGGTGGACCGGCATCAGTGGATGGAGGAAAGCCTAAACCCGGAACCCTAGACCCCAAGTCCTAAACCTAAACCCTACACGCTAAACCCTAAACCAGAAACCCTGAACCCTGAACCCTGAATCCTAGGAATCAGTGGTTTAAGACTAATGCCTAAACAGTAAACATCTGACCCCGCACCCTGAGCCCCGGACCCCAAACTCTAAACTCCCAACCCTACATCTTGAGGGCTCAAGGTTTAGGGCGTATGCCCCCAAACCCGAAATTCTAGACTGGAAGCCTAACCCTGACTTCAAACCCAAGCCCCAAGCAGGGTTTTGGGTTGAGGGTATGCCCCCAACCCCGAAGACCAAACCTTCATCCAGAACCAGGAGCTCAACCCTAAACATGAAATAGTAGTTACCATTTCATTTCTCATGTTCTCGTCCTTGGACTTCCCACTATTGGGATGCAAGCCCTAAACCCTCAACCTATACAACCCCATGTTCAGGAGTTCAGAACATCCCTAAACCCTAAACCCCAAACCCTAAACCCTAATCCTTAAAACCTACAAAGCCCTGGACCCTCTATCCGAAGTCCCGCCGGCCTCTGGCTGCACAAATGGAAAGCCAGGAACTGGCACCAGATGAGCAGTGTTTTTTGGTGGTTGAACCTAGTAAGATAATATTCTTTATATAAAATACTATACCCAAACGGAGGTTATAATCTTACTCTATATTGGGTACCCTAATATCTCCAAATGAAATACTACGCAGATGTGAATTAACTTACTGGTGCCTTTAAGGGGGTTTTAGGGTTTAGTATGGGGTTTAGTACATAAGGTTTAGTAGGGTTTACGTAGTAGGTTTGTACGTTAGTAGGGCTTTGTAGGACTTAGGGGTTTAGAGTACGGTTTAGGGTTTTCGAAGAGAGTTTAGGGGTTTAGAATAGGGTTTAGGGGTGGGGTGGGGAAAATAGGGACCATGAAAATGGACTATTTGGGCAGCATTATAGGGATCCGGTCCCCCAGCTTTCCTTCAACCCTAAACACAAGTAAGTCAATGTAAAAGCTTCTCAAAATTGGAATAACTTGATCCCTTTCAATTGGCCACAGGGGCACCCTTGGGCTTGGGGATTCAAGCTAATCTGGCTTCAAAAAGAAGGGGAGCATATGGCTTAGGGTTTGGGGTCTTGTGTTTTGGGCCGGGGGTTGCAACGTGATTCTGGCGGTCTCTATGAAGGATTCTCACAAGGGACTTCTGAGAACCTGCCACATGGGCCATAGTCCAGGTGTGTTAAGATATGACGTGTAATGGAAACACACTGCGGAGCTCGATCTTCCCATCAATGTTTATGACTAGTCTTGACGGTGGTTCACATCGATGCAAAGAAATTATCTGGTGATGTACAGGGATTGCATGAAGATGTTGTTGGGAACCTTCAGATCTTTCAAAATCATGGGCCCGTTCTGCTGTGGTCCTTATAAGATACTGTAAGCAGGACAAGCGTTCTTGGGCGTGGATCAGGGCAACTTAAGGTAGAAGCCGGAATAATTACTAGCATTGCCCCCTAATATGCATTATACAGTTCTTGTATAAAACCCTAAACCCTATCCAAAGTGCTTAAACCCCAAACCCTAAACCCTGCGGCTGCTGTAACTTTGAGAAGGTGAGACATCGGGCCTTGATAAGGGAATGTCGCAGGCAAGGCGGCCTCAGCAAGCATGCTCCAAGGTTCAAAACCCTAAGCCCTAAACCCTAAACCCTAAATGCTAAACCGAAAACCGAAAACCGAAAACCCTAAATCCTAAATCCTAAACACAAAAAATCCTAAATCCTAAACCCCAAACCCTAAACTCTAAGTCCTGAACCTAGACCTCGTGGACTTAGAAATTGCTCAGAGCTAGGCTTGTCTTCCTACTTTTGCTCCCCCAGTTATATGTAGGGTCACAGGGGGTTAGGGTCTAGGGGTTTGGGTGTTGGGTTTAAGGTTTTGGGGATTAGGGTTTGGGGTTTACGGTTTAGGGTTTGGGGTTTAGGGCATTTACTTAGTCACATGAACCTTCCAAGTGACTTCGCAGTGCACCTGGGCATCCTCGCCCCAACTAATATGGAACCTGAAGCCTAAGCCCAAAAATCTGTAAAGACTGTCCTTTGAAAAGGCGGTTTAGGGTTTAGGATTTAGGGTTCCTCTTGCTTCTCCATTAGCCCTACACACCCAGACCTCTCCATTACCAGTCAATTCCAACTTTATTGCATACTTCCCGAGATTAGGGTCCTACTTTGGTACTCCTGAATACTAGGTGCCGGAATATAATCATGACCAAACCCCTAAACCCTAAACCCTAAACCCCTAATTTTGAGAACAACCCAGGTCTTTCTCCTTTGCCCCCGAAAGCACATGAGCTACTGTCTAAACTCCTAGTATCCCCCTTAATAACCCCTCTAGTAGTCCCCTATATAAGCCCCTTAATAACCCCCTTTAGGAGTTTAGACCCTAAACCCTAAACCCTATATAATTTCCTATAACCCCCCCTTTAAGGAGTTTTAGACTATAGCTCATATCAGGAGCCCCACACTTCCAACCTTGAAGGATGGCTCACATTGGGGTAACGGCTGAAGCTTTGTCAGGCGCTTGCGCACGCTTCTTGCGCTGCTTTGCCGACTGTCCAGCCTTCGTCTCGCTGGCGCTTCATACACAATTTCGGGTTTAGGGTTTAGGGTTTAGGGTTCAGGGTTTAGGGTTTGAAGGTTTCCAAAAATTAGGGGTACCATTTTAGGGGTCCCCATAATAAGGATTATAGTATATTGGGGTCTATATTTGGGTCCCCTTATTTAGGGAAACTACCATATTTACATGCCGGTTCTTAATAGGGAATAAGGGATATGCTATATAGGGATTACATATGGAATTATATTCCCTTCTTGAAACTACGAGCCAGTAAGGCTTAGGCTTTAGGGTTTAGACTCAGGGAAGGTGGCAGGAGATTGGGCCCGCACAATAGCCTGATATAATCCCCCCTAATCGGAGATAAATTCCCCCCACTCGCGGTTAAGCACCAGAAAGTTGTGGCATGGCAATTATGACGTGTACCTACATAGCTAGTGAGACAGTACTGTATTCGACCATGCAAGGACAACGGAGTATAGGATACAAGGGTTGGTGTCAACTTCGTCCTACCTAGATGACTGGCCACATGGACACAATAATCGCCCTCGCATGAAACCCTGAAGCTCAAGACGAAGCACAGGAGGGGAGGACAGTAACGGCCTAGAGCCTTCGGCTGCTGCTTTAAAACCGTTCTACCCTAAAGCCTAAACCCACCCTAAACCCTAAAACCTGAATCATGAAACCATAACCTTGGGCTGTGACTGACATAGTGTGTCTTAACCGCAAAGGGCCTGAACCTACCTCGGCAGTGGATCACTATAATGATCCCGATGAATCCCGTCCCCCATTGTATATAAAATCTCCGAAACATGATACCAGCATTACTCATATATATATATATACGTACACATAGATATATAGGTATGGGAAGATTCAATACTAGAGAGGTGGGGAGATTTGAAAACAAGGGAGGGCGCTTAATCCTCCGTGACAGTACCCATATCCACTTCCACACTCTAAACTCTAAGTCCTACAGCCCAACCCTAGACCCTAAACCGCAGCTTCCGTGTTCTTTCCAATCCCCCTCCAACATCAAGTGGCAACCCCTTTCCCAACTTGGTTGGCCTTAGGGTCATTATGAAACCAATAATAAGGGAAAGTATCTAAATATCCCGAGGGCCAACCCAGCCAAGGATTGAGGGACTGAAAGCCTGCTCAATAATCCAATTGTTTGCGCCGGTTTAAAGTTTGGAGCCTAAAACAACGTTTCCTAAATGCCCCCGACGAACCTAACCAAGACTTCAACCTAAACTCTATGGAAGTCACTGTCCTTTTCTACGAACACCTCTTAGACTGGGCCGGAATGCCGAGATGTCCCGGGAATCCTTGGACACCCTGGGTTAGGGTTACGTCGGGGTTATCTTGGGGTGATGGACAATAAAGTGGAAGCTACTATAATGGGGTTACATAGGGTTTTGGGTTTGGAGTTTAACCCTCAACCCTAGACCCCCAGTGGTTGCAGTGCTCCCCCAAATTTGAAGGCCACGTGATGCTTACTGTGAAACCTCGTAGATGCCTAGCTCTCACGTATCACAGCCTATTCGATCACCAGCCACGCCCAGTTGGGGGCGGGTTAGGGTTTAGGGTTTAGGACCCTAATACAGTTACCACTATACCGGCCGGGTCATGGTGCCTGTGAACCCCCATTGATCCCCTCCCCCAAATATTTAACCTCCCCAACCCGCCCCACCCTCCCCCCCAATATTACATGAATATTGCCGGTTTGGTATACTCAAAAACGAGGTAAATGGCCAAGACAAGCGGGCAGAGGGGGTTCAATATAAGGGGGAAAACCCTAAGTTCAAATCTATGTAGTAGCTTCCATTTTCCTTTCCTTCTTCCCTAAACCCTGAACCTACACCCTTACCCCTTAACCCACAACCCTCTTCCTTAAACCCTTTACCCCTTGACCCTTAACCTGAACAAGCATGGGTACAGATGATTACTCCAAGCCGAGACAATGACTGCAGGAACCTCTTCTTCCACAGGGAAGGGCTCCTGCTCACCCTGGGCATTCATGAGAACAGGAAGCCACTCCTGGGCCCGAGCCATCCAGGTTTGGGGTTTAAGGTTTAGGGTTTAGGGTTTAGGGTTTAGGGTTTGGGGTTTAGGGTGGGTTTCGGTTTAAGGCTGAGGACTTAGGGCTGAGGGTTCTCAGTATCTTCCTGATATAGCGCCTGAGGAAAGACAGGACTTAAAGGTAAGGCAAACAGCGCAAGACATCAACCTTTTAGTACCTTCCAGATTAGGCATAATCTCCTCGTACAATCCCTGTTCTTCTTTCTCCATATAACCCTTTTGTGTAGTCCGCCTAGAACCTGTTTGTGTTGCCCCCATAGAATCCCTTGTGAAACCTCGACAGCGCAGTGCCAAGGAAGAAGCTTTTCAGCCCACCTGCGATTCTCCTGACATCATCCCAAATGAGTAGCGTTTTTTGGAGAGTATATGCCTTATATAAGATACTAGTCCCCAAAAGGAGGATATAATCTCACTCTATTATGGATACCAGAATGTCCCCAAATAAACCACTGCTCAAATGAGCACATGCAGAATCCCCTTCCAGCCTGCAGCCTAAACCCTAGCCCCGGGGTTCTATAGGGCTTATATTAGGGCTATGTAGGGGTCAAGTAGGGGCTCTATTACGTAGGGGTTATATTGGGGTTATATAGGGTTCTATTGGCTTTATGTTGGGGTTATACAGGGTTGTGTTGGGGTTCTATTGGGGTTAGGCCCCTAAACCCCAAAGCCAAAAACCTCCGCAAGTTCAACCCTGCCATCTAAGCCTTGACGCCCAAACTCTAGAACTTGGACCCTCAAACCTACACCCTCAAACCTCAAATCTTCACACGCTCACCCCCGAACCCCAAGACATCTCACTATGGCTATATAGTCCCCCTTAATGGGGTATATGGGGTCTTATTATCCTATTTACTTGAGGGGGACTATCACCACCCTCTGGCCAATCCAACCCCTCAACTCTCCCTACAACCCCCTTGTAACAGCCTAGAAACCGCTCTACCCGGAACCGTACATGACTCACTGCATAAGGGGGAGTGGAGGAGGGGACCGCTGTAGTCGTCCCTACGCAACCCCCACATGTACTCCAACTACTGTACCTGCATTCACTCTCCGAGCTAAAGCCCTAAACCGCTAATCCTAAACCTTGGGTTTAGGGTTTAGGCTTAAGGGCTCAGAATCTTTTTGGGCTCAGAGTTTAGGGTGAAGAGTTTAGGGAAACCCTAAACCGCAAATCCTAAACCCTAAACCGTATATAAGCCCATTATAGTAGCTTCCGTTTTATTTTCCATTATCCCAATATGAGCCCTGGACTGAATTTGTAGTATATCCCTTAAGTGGGTCCCCCTATGCCCCCCTGTGTATCCCCTATAGGTCCCCCCAACCTAAATTTAGTCCGTAGATCATATAACCCCAATATAATCCCAAACCCCCCAATCTGTAGGAAGCGTCTTGCAGCCTAGGACCGGATGCGCGACGAGCTGCAGCATAAGCTCGGGACTGCTTTTGAGGCGCTTCACGTTCTCCGCCCGTCCCTGAAGGAATAGATATATGGGTTTCCCCTTCAACGGGGGATGTAAGGGTTGTGTGGGGAATATACGGATAATGGAAAAAACACGGAAACTACTATTTAGGCTTAAGGGCTTGGGGGGGTTCCTAAAATCAGGGATACATTTGGGGGGCTCCCAATAATAAGGACTATAGCATTTTGGGGTCTATGTTGGGGTGCCACTTTCCATGGAAATTGCCATATTATCATTTTGGGTTTAGGGATTAGGGTTAGAGGTTTAGGGTCTAGGGATTGTGGCTTAGGGATTAAGGTTTCGGGATTAGGGTTTAGGGATTGGGTTTTAGGGTTTAGAACTTTAATTTAGGGATCAGGGTTTAGGGTTTAGGGTTTCCTGTCAGTCAGTAGGGCGTATCATGCCCTGTTGGTTTGGGAGATGCATCGGGGAGTCCTATGATGAGAAATCCCCTCCCTCCCCCTAAAATCCTCCACCCCCCACCCCACCCAAATATTAAATATTTCAAACCTGTTGCAGGATAAATACCATTATAATAGGGGGTTGGGGGGGATTAGAGTAAGGGGAAGTGATTAAAATGAGGATTGGGGCCTGAATAATTGTAAAAGCTCGGGTCCCTGTAGCAGTAGGCTTCATCATGAGAATGCAGTCAAACTCGTTCAAGGGGGGTTATGCAGGGGATTATATATGGAAGTATTGCAGTATAGGGGTACTTGAGGGGGATACTAGGACTGTAGAAAATGGCTCATATAAGGTGGACCGTTACTTGTGAAAATGCACAGGTGGGGACTTTGGGGGCAGATTCGTACTCGCGCTGATTTCAACTCACATAATGGGGTTTAGGGTCCAGCTTGTTTTCAAGTTTTCTATCACAACATGTAAGATCCACCTTCTGGATTCCATAGGTATGCATGTAACGTAGCCGCATTTCCCATCTTGTGTTGCAAGGTATACCCCTTCCAGATTCTGCTTGTACATACGTATGGAGACTTCTCGAAATAGACTCTATGGAATACCTCATAAGAACCCCCCCCACCCCATTCCCTAAGAGCCCCTACAAATCCCTTGAAGCCCCTAAGGGTCCAAACTTTGAGAAAGAGCCCATATGACATTCTGCTTGGCTGCTCTCAACCCTAAAGGGCTATGCACTGGATCTGCCCTGGAACCCATGTAGAGTTCACGGTTTAGGGTTCGGGGTTTCGGGTTTGGGGTTTAGGGCTTAGGGGTTGCAATCGTACGTGTCCATAGAATTGAAACTATATGTATGTATTTCTATATATATATATATATATGAAGCCAAAACTTGAAATAATCTTCGACCCTGGACCCTAAAACACCCCAACTCCTGTACTCTAACCCCTGGCCAAGCGAAGGCCCGAAACCTTAAACCCTCAACCCTAAACCCTAAACCCCAAGTCCTAAATCCTAAACCCTAAATCCTAAATCCTAAACCCTAAACCACAAACCGCCTGCCATTTGGCCTTCGTGACTTGGCACACCTGCCGTGGGCGTTTCTAGGATCCCGTGCGGCGTTGCATGACCAAACTCACATGAAACGCGTGGTCCCTAAGCCGTAAACCCCAAGCCCTAAGCCATATATACACCCTTATAGTCCCCCTTCAGTAGATAGAATATGGGGTATATGGGGATCTTATTATAATCTACCCAAAACCATATTCTATCTACTTAAGGGGACTAAAACCGTAGTTTGTGGAACCCCCCTATGTAGATTGTCATCGGAGTCTCAGGATCATCATGCCAGGTGTTCCGCGCATGTGGGTGATTGAAGAGTACTTTCTCTGGGTTGCTGTTAAGGAACTTAAATTACCATAATGTGTATATATAGTAAATAATAGGGTTTCCCCAATATAGTAACTTAATTTAAGTTCCTTAACAGCAACCCAGTTCTCTGAGGCAGGCAGGCATGTTACGAAACACTGGTCTTACCTATCATAGTCCTGGTCTTTACCAGAAACTATAGGCTACTACCTGGTTGTAAGAAG
The DNA here is from genome assembly GCA_905231905.1 of Symbiodinium pilosum. Taxonomy (NCBI): domain Eukaryota; class Dinophyceae; order Suessiales; family Symbiodiniaceae; genus Symbiodinium; species Symbiodinium pilosum. Next base: position 33,286 of record CAJNIZ010044228.1, on the reverse strand, counting down.
GTTGTACCCTACATGTTTTGGCTGACCATGTGAAGCATCCCTCTAGGACACTCTTGATGAGCATGACAAAGTTTCTGCGCGACAAGTGCCCTGATTCGCTAAACCCTAGCCACTGATGCTGTTGTATTGATAAAAATCTAAGAACCCTTCAAAGGGCGCCATATGAGTGCGGACTCATACTTAAGGAATCCTGAAGGTTTTTCCGCAAAGGTCCCAAGCATTGTCTACTAATATGAGATTCCATGTATAGAGTCCCCTTCGGGCTTCCTGTGAGGTAAAGCTTCTTCTGCGACGCGGATGTGTTTTCACACAAGTGTAGGCCTTGTAGCTGTTGAAGCCAGGCAGGCATGACCTGAGAAAATCGATGTAGTAGCAGGCATTGTGTGTAGGGGAGGGAGGGAGAGAGGAAGAGGGAGGGAGGGAGAGAGGGAGGGAGGGAGCGTAGAGAGCGAGAGAGAGACAGAGACAGAAAGCCATGGAGAGATAGACTCTGACGTTGAAGTTGTTAGGTTAGGGCTTCCATTGTGCTGACATGGCATTGACTTACTGCTGCACTTCTAGGTGGTCTGATCCAACTGTGCGCACTGCGCACGCATGGCTTCTGTTGTGTTTTGATTGTCGCTTTCCTAAGGCACGTACTGGGCGGGCTTGCCATCGAACATTTTTTGAAATCTTTGCCTGACAGCACATGGACAGCTCTTACAACAAGTGGCAGCTTCGACTTTGAAACATGACATAGAAGATACATGACACCTGCTGCAAGCAGCACCACCACCGCTGGCGCGACCACTGCCACCAACGCCACCACCGCAACCACTGCCGCGACCTCTACCGCTACCGCCACCGCCACCGCCAGCGCCGCCGCTACCAGCAGCAGCAGCAGCAGCAGCACCACCACCACCACCACCACCACCAGCAGCAGCAGCAGCACCACCACCACCAGCAGCACCGGCATCCACGCCACTAATTACATTCGCCACCGCCGCTGCCACCCCCACCCCCTCGCTGCTGCCGCCACCCCCACCCCTTCGCTGCTGCCGCCGCCGCACCAGTACGAGCACGCGCACCCATACCTGCACAAGCACCAGAAAAAGCAGCACTAGCTCAAATGGCTATGCTTGTCGCTGAGGCTAGATGCCACCCGCCTTGCACTCACTGTGCGAAAGTTGCAGAAGCAGTATCCCACGTTGCAGCGGTTTGTGAAATCTGTGGGCAAATACCTGCCCGGGCTGCTGAAAAAACGTCATGCTTCAGAAACGAGTGCCCATTTTCCGAACGTCGGGGCACTAGTGGGATTGAAGTGAAGGGTCTGTGGGGTTATAGCCTACAGCAAGTCGTTGATCCCCCGGATGTCACTCATGTTGGTACTACATCTTTGCTATGCCCCTTTGAACTTCAACCACGAGTCCTGAACCCTTTTATATCTCATTACGGATCTCTATATCCCCCGTAAACCTACTGCATGCCCTAAACCCTACAACCCTGCCCTACTCGACCTTTACCCCTATGAAGCCCACAATCCCTCTGCGATAATCTCTGCCGGAATGTCCGTTGTAAGCCCCATATACCCCCAGCGACCCTCAGAGCCCAAATTGTTTAAACCCCTGGAGGCACACGGGTTGAGGGTTTAGGGTGTTTGGGTTTAGGGTTTAGGGTTTAAACCCCTGGAGGCACAAGTAGTCCACGTCACCCAGGAAGCCAGCTTTGTTTAGCTCCTCCACCAGCATTTGCCTTGAAAGCGGCCGGGCAACCAATGTGGGCTCCGTAGGCCTCATATAGAGGTATACAGGAATATATAGGAAGGGTTTAGGGTTTAGGGGTTTAGGGTTTAGGGTTAAGGGTTTAGGGTTTAGGAATACATAAGTATACAAGAATAAGGAGTGATAAGTTGGGATATATGGAGAGGTATACACAGATAGATGTGTATGCATATGGTTTAAGGTATATATCTTCACGCAAACAATATGGAATCCCAGGAGGCCCCCATTGAAAGGACTGTAGTCGTGATGGTCCTGGTTGGGGTTTCGTATTCGTTCGGTGCAGTGCAAAATTGGGCCGTTTCTGTCAACTCGAGGTAGCCGTAGCCTCCTAAGATACATATGAAGTATGAGGGCTCATAGGGTCTACAAGCCCTAAGCCTCAGATCCTTATCCCTGCGATGTAGCCTTGCAGCTCCCTGAAAGAACCTGAGATTTCCCTGGCAAGGCCAAGACACTGTACATTTCATGATGTTGAATTTACGCGTCAGAAAACAATGCTGTAAATTGCGCACACTCTGTGCTGGCTGCCTGGTGTACTTGTTCGGGATGTTCCTCGGCAGCAGTGCAATGTGTTCATGATATGCGTGACTACTAGCATTGGCATTTGCCGCGGTCAGCAGCAGCAGGCGCCGCCACTGCCGCCACCGCCACCACTGCCTCCGCCGCCGCCACCGCCGCCGCCACCGCTGCCACCGCCACCGCCACCGCCACTGCCACCGCCACCGCCACCCCCACCCCCACCACCGCCGCCCCAACCACCGCCGCCCCAACCACCACCACTACCACCACCGCCACCACCACCACCACCACCACCACCACCACCACCACGACGACCACGACTACTACTACTACTACTGCTGCTGCTGCTGCTGC
>CAJNIZ010044228.1:11144-25847 GCA_905231905.1 Symbiodinium pilosum | reverse complement strand
TGGACTAGTCTTGTTGCGCCTATCTATTGGTCTCGTGCCAGCCGCTGAAAACCCTCAAGGTTTCGCGTTTAGGCTTTCGTGCTTTCTCCGCCACTGGGTCGGCGGACTGAGCCGGAGGCTCTTAAGTATTCTATAGCTACGTAGGAACGGTAGAGGGAAATATCACTTTGCATTCAGGCTTCCGCATTGTGTCAGTTGTAGGGTTTCGGGCAACCCTCCCGCAGTGCATAAGGCAGGAAAGATTGATTGTACGGTGAGGATTTCGGGCTCAAGGGTCTCTTGTTGAGGGTTTGGGGTGTGGGGATAAGGCTGCAGGATCTGGTTAGGTGGGTCTTAGGGCCCTGTTCGCCCTTTTGCTGTCCAAAAATGCCCAAACGGAACGATGACAAAAAGAAGCCAGCTGCCATTGGCGATGTCAGGGTTGAAGCTTTAAGGTTTAAAGTCAGCCTGGCTTATGTTGCTCCTCTCCTTCTTCTTCTTGCTATTGTTGTTGCTCTTCTTCCTAGTACTGTTGCTGTTGACATTGTTGTTATGATAACCACACCGAGGACACTTGCAACAACAAGCAATCCCGGTCCCTTTAGCAGTAAACACCCCAACACCCCAATATCACATCTGTTTCCCAAAACCATGGTTGAGTACATATGTATATATGGTAGTTTCCCAAAATAGTGGGACCCCAATATTGACCCCAGAGCCCAAAATACGATAGTCCTTATTATAAGGAACCCCAAAGATTTCCACCTATTTTCGGGAAACCCCGGATATAGAGGCTCCTGCGAGGAAACTTGGAGTTTTCAGGAATCGATTAGTAACCTAGTCAACTGCACCCGCCTTTGCCCTGTGCAGCTTGCGGAAGCTGCTCTCCGCCACTTGACCTCTGACGAAGTGATGGTGTGAGTGCAAGGTGCCTATATGCTGTGAGGCTTTAAATGCCTGACATCATCTTACCTATGCCGCTTTTGCTACCATTATGTCTTATCCGGTTGATCGTCTTCCGCACTTCCTACGCAACAGCAGCCCTCAACCTTCAACCCTAAACTCTGGACCTTACTTGGAGGCCCATGGGACCTAGGTAACTACTTATAACTGGACTTATAACCCTACTTATAATTTCCCTAAATGGGCTTATCTAGGGGTTACCCCAATTTTAATTAGGGTTACAATCCAAGTTATAAGTAGTTACTAAGTCCCATGGGCCTCCAAGTAGACCTAAAATATTCCCGTTATTGTTACTGTTATTGTCATCACGGTTATTCTTGTTGTTCGTGTTACTATTGCTATTACTATTTTTTATTTTTACACCCTAAGCTCTGAACCCCTAAGCAGCTGAAATCGAGGCAGCCGGCGCGTTCATCCCAACCGGCGTCTCACGAGCTGCGTCACCGTGGCCTAGGCTGGCGCCGAGACCAATCCAATGGGTTTAGTGGGTTTAGGGTTTAGGGTTCAGGGTTTAGGGTTTAGGGTTCAAGGCTTAGGGTGCAGGGCAACGGAGTGCTTGGGAGTCAGGGGAACCCATAGCCACTTATAACTATGGGCAAGACCCAAGTATAGCTAGACAAGGAACATACGCACAACCCTAAACCCTTAAACACTAAACCCTAAAACGATACACCCTAAGCCAATTATACCACCCTGAACCTCAAAGTAAAACTCCCGCCTGCGGCTTAGGGACTTTACAGACCTAAGTGCTACACCCTGAAGCCAATGCACATGTGAGCTATAATCTAAACTCCTAGTATCCCCCTTAATCACCCCTATTATAGGGTTGAGGGTTTAGGGTCTAAACCCCTAGCATCCCACTTAATAACCCCTCTAGTCGTCCCTTATATAATACCCCATATAACCCCCTTTACGGAGTTTGGACTACAGCTCATGTAGACCTTCTTGGAATCTTGGAGCATGCAGCGGTATATACATGTAATATACTGAGGTGATGCGCGTACTTCGTATCAACAATGCTGGCTTCCGCTACAATGGAGCTGTACCAGAACTGCGCTGCACATCCTCGACGGCGCCCTATGTATCACAAAACGTTGAAGTCTCCTAAAACCCTAGCAAAGGCTTAAGTACGGTGGAAACCCTTTACAAACCTTTCTACAACTTAATGCTTACTCCAAGCGCAGTCCAGATTTCAATCATGGGGCATGTAATAATGCTGAAATTGGAAATTAAGACAATCCTGCAGTGCCGTGGGGGCGTATTCATGTATCTTACCTTTGGAAAATGTTTCTGCAAGGATCCCGAACCAGGGACCTCCCGTTCGTATCAGTTCGTAACATGCTCAAAATCATGACATGTGCGGCATTTCAGGATTCTAGTCCTTTTGCGTAAAAGGTGGGACCCCAAACGCCTCTAAACCCTAAAAGCCTAAACCCCAGCACAGCCCTAATGCGTGCTGCCAGAGATTCTGCCTGGCCGCCTTTGGGCAGGCAGCAAGGCTGCACGAGGTGTTCTTACGCTTTAGTAGACAAGTTAATGGAAGATGAAAAGGAAACTTGGGGATAATCGGGATGTATAGGGTTTAGGATTCTTGCTGGTGGCCAGTAGGGGACGGGAGGAATTAACAATCACAAGGATTAGGATTACGATTGATTGGGGATTCTATGCATGTACAAGCATGACATGTCAGACCTCTTGAACCGTCAACATCTGTGAACGGCTCCGGTCACACGCCACTGACTTCTGAACTTGCAAAGCCTGTCAAGAAGCAGCAATTCGTCTCCCGCAAACCAAAATGGAAGCCAAAAAATGCCCTACAAAGACCACTTCACTTCGTAACAACTTCCATGTTGGTTTGAGGAGGGTAGTCTCCTCCTCCTTGAAGACATCCAGTTTTTAGATTTGGAGGCAAGACCCTTGCCCCCCCATTTTACATGCTCGCGTGCTGAATATAATGCCACTTTATGATCATCTGATGAGGGAATATGAACTATTTGGGGGGCTGAAATTCCAATTTTAAGAGGAGGTAGTTAGCCCCTACTTAACCCCAGTGTCGATGATCAATAAATATACAAACCCAATTTCGAAATTGTTTTCCGTTTTCTTGTATTCCCCTAAACCCTAAACCTTGGGTTGTTTCGGCCCCTACAAACAGCCCCAGGTCTGAACTCTTTGAGGTTTAAATCCCCAAGCCCAAGACCAAATCCAAAAACCCTAAACTTTAAAGCGCTAATTTAATCCCAAATCCTAAACAAAACCTTAAACCCGGCCCCCTGGAAATCCTCAAGCCTAAACTAACGCCCAAACCCTAAACCCTAAGCATTATTCCAAGTAAGCACCTCCACTCCCATACCTTTCAGATTTTGATCGAAACGCCAACTGACCTGATAGGATTGTTTACCGCTGCTTAAGGAATGGGAGTATAGGATTTGGGATCTATTTTAGGATTTAGGATTTAAGTTTTAGGATTCAAGGTTTTGGGTTTACGATAGCGGTATACAGAGGTTAAACGGGAATGCTGAGGGCCCCACAAAGGTGTGCGTGTGTGTATATATGCACATATATAGAAATGTGGCCCAGACCTTTCGGGTTTATTTCACGGCCCGCCCTGTTGTAAGCATGAAATGGTAATAGTAATATTGGTAGCGTGAATAGTAATGACAATAGCCGTAAGAGTAATAGAATGCATAGTATTGGTAATCCGTACTAGTAATGTTAGCATTATTATGAATATCACTAGTATTCATAGTGTTAGTAATTTTCGTAATTTTAGTAATATTAGTACCAATAAAAGTATTAGGAGCATTGCTTTTCGTAGGATGTTTTTAGGAGGAATTTCTATGTGGAATCTTTAGAGCGCTCTACAGTGGTTTTGCAGCTTTTAGAATGACTTTAACCTTTTTGGACAGAAAAAATTCAGGAACCATGGAAAGCCCATAACAAGCAAGCGAGGATCTTGGCTCTGTTGTAGCAACGCGGTGTGCTCGCGCGCCCACACTCTGGACACCATTACAAGATACAAGATACAAGATACCTTTGTGCTCGCGCGCCCACACTCTGGACACCATTACAAGATACAAGATACAAGATACCTTTGCGTCCTCAGCGCTCGAAAAAGTACCATGTAAGCAGTGCGGTAACATGACCGCACAGCAACCAGCAGCAGCAGCAAAACCAATAGCGATGAGACGTGGCCATTAGGTTCAAGATGAAACGAACGTAATAACCCCCCCACCTCCCACCCCAACCCTCTCAGTACGCGAACCAGAGCAGCCTCTGCATCACGAGCGCGTGCCAGAGGTAGGTCCGCTTTTTTCTGAACCCTACCACGGCCTTGCTCATCACACGACTCGTTCCAGCTATCCACTGAGCAGGTTGATCCTGCACAAGCTCTGGACGAAATGGCACTTTCTGACGTCACTCTCGCGAACGGGTAGCAAGTGGCTACGTGATGCGTCAACAGCTTGCGGTACTGCATCAGTCGTAGCTTTAGACGGAGAGTAGATCTATGAAGTGACTTGCGCGTACGAAGCCGAGCGTTGATCTCTGCGCGCGAGGCTTCGTTGGATGAGGTGCCACGCGGAAGAAACAGCAACTGCACCTGTGGCAGAGCATGGCACAGTCTGACATTACTCCAAAGCCACTCTAGCCGATCTGGCGCACAAGCTGCCCACAGGACACGAAACACTTCTTTGTTTGCGCCTGCGACCTTCCGGTAGACTTCGTCCTGCGTCAGAGAACATATCGCAGCTATACCCGTGATGAAGGCAAGCAGATCACGAAAAGGAGCTGCGACGTCTAGGTTAGCCATTACCGTCCTCGCTTGTTTTTCGGACATCGAGCACTGCAAAATCTTTTCTCGCGTGCTCTCCTCTGCCTTGTTCAGCGGTCTGGCGTTGGAGCCATTGAGGTATGGGCCACAATCTGCCTAAGTGTGACCGCCATCCACAGCCAAACTCTTGGACAGTAAGGCTCGGAGCATCTTTGAGCCCGCGGACTCTTGTGTTCCATCGGGCATATCTATAGACAATGGCTAAATGTAGTGGGTCCAGACGCAGGCAGATCAAGTTTGCACATTTTTACACTGGGCCACTGTTGCAGCTTGGGCGACGGTTGGTCCGGTGCCATGTGCCGTATCTGCTGGAACGCAGCGTCGCAAAAGCTTTTTTCTAAGGCGTGAATAATGTCCTCACACTTCTCCGTCCGCACCGGCTCCAGTAACTTCACAGCTCCCGTGCGACCGCGCACAGTCAGGGAGCCTCGTTCCGAACTCTCTTGGAGGCACGGTAGGACTTCTGCCCGTTCAGCTTCAAGCATGCTTTCAATGTGGCGTCTGTACTGATGTACGTCCACTCCTCGGCCTCTTCAAGCACTTTCAACATTTACAGCAACCTGTCTCTCACTGCTGGAGAATAAGCAACATCTTCCAATATGGGCCACACTTAGTTTCTTTAGAGGAGGTTAGGGCGTGAAATACACCCAAAAGGGCTTTCTCACATACATATATGTGTGTGTGTGTATGTATGTATGTGTGTATGTATGTATGTACGTATGGATGTATGGATGTATGGATGTAGGTGTGTGTATGTGTGTGTATGTGTATGTACGTACATACGTATGTATGTATGTATGTATGTATGTACGTATGGATGTATGGATGTATGGATGTATGTGTGTGTATGTGTATGTATGTATGTATGTATGTATGTATGTATGTAGGTAGGTAGGTATGTATGTATGTATGTACGTGTGGATGTATGGATGTATGGATGTATGTGTGTGTATGTGTGTGTATGTGTGTGTATGTGTGTATGTATGTATGTATGTATGTATGTATGTATGTATGTGTATGTATGTTTATGTATGTTTATGTATGTTTATGTATGTTTATGTATGTTTATGTATGTTTATGTATGTTTATGTATGTATGTATGTATGTATGTATGTATGTTTGTTTGTTTGTTTGTTTGTACGTATGTACGTATGTACGTATGTACGTATGTACGTATGTACGTATGTACGTATGTATGTCTGTACGTATGTATGTCTGTATGTATGTATGTATGTACGTATGTACGTATGTACGTATGTACGTATGTACGCATGTACATGTGTCCGTATGTACGTATGTGCGTATGTATGTATGTACGTATGTATGTATGTATGTATGTATGTATGTATGTATGTACAAAACAGAATTGACAAGAACATGGGAAGCTTCTATGTCACTGAAATTAAGGTTTCGCATTTGGGGCTCAAAGTTTTGGGTTACTGGTGGTTCACGGAGAGCGCAAAAGCGAATATAGGTATAAGGGTTTGTACATATCGCGTTGTACCCTAAACCCTAAACCCTAAACTTAGAGGCATTTCCCAGCTTACTTGGAAGGATTAACTAGCCAGGTCAAGGGGTTGGTGGCTCAATGCTTTAAGTAGGTCTTAGGGTTCTAGGGTTTGGGGTTTTGGGATTTAGGATTTAAGGAATTGGGATTTAGGGTTTAGGGTTCAGGGAAGCGGGAGCTTAGAATTTACGACTGAAGGCATATTTGGGCGACTTATGGTTTAAGATTCAAATATGACAGCATTAAAGTGAGGCCCCCCAAAAACTGTGGTTCATGCCTCTTTGGGAACCTTTACCCTGAGGATTCCACAATTTGGCGCCACCAGCGGCACATGCCCGCATGGATACTTTTTAATGGCTTCCTACGTATCTCAAGGTGCATAAGAAAGGACCACGGCAGTGAACACAAAATCCCCATGTACACTGAATCATATCCTCCTACAACTCCTTACAACCCTTACGGAACCCTTGACCTAAAGCGCAAACTCAAACAACCAAGACATAGAGACAGCCGCAAAACCGGAGTTATCCTTCCAGAGTCCCAAATGTGGAGTCCTCGGAATACGAACTCCAAACAGAAAGGGTTTGGGGCTTGGCGTCCCCCAATTTTTCAGACCCGCCCACAGCCCCAAACCCTACACTCACTGGTGTTTAAATGCATCTCCCTACTCCGTCTCAAGCACCAATAGGTACACCATCACAACCCAAGGCCCTAAAACCAACAATCCTGGACCTTGTAGTCCCCCTTAAGTAAATAGAATATGGCTTGGGGTAAATTACAATAAGGTCCCCATATACCGCATCTTCTATCTACTTAAGGGGGACTATAACTCTAAACCCTCTCATACTGAGGCTCTGTCTTCAACCGGAAGCAGGGGAGCCCTGTTTGCCACCGCACTCAAGAGTTGGGCTGAACGAGGCAGCACCTCCCCCCAGTCTTCAATGGGTACCGTTTAGAGTTTGGGATTTAGGGGGTGAAGGGTTTAGGGTTTGGGATTTATTAGGTATTAGGGCTTAGGGCTAGGGTTCGCTAGCGCAGCTCGGCGCCCCAGGTGGAGGCCCTCTATAAAGAGGGGGCTGCCGAAACACCTATGCTTGTCCCATCGTTCCACAAACGTTCTCACATTTTTATATGGCTTTCCACCTTACAGAGCCGGCTCGGTTTTTAAATTGCTTGAATTTGGGGGAATCCTGCTTCTCCTCAAAAACCCCATATGGGGAGCAAAAAGCTGAAACTGGCCCCAAAACATCCCAGGTTGCGAAAATCGATTCAAAAAGGCAAGCCCTGGCTCCAAAAAGATCAATTGGCTTCCAAATGCCCGAATTGATTTACATTTTAGGAGGACCCCCCACCCTGTAATATTGGTATGATAAGAAACCATGTTCTATTTCAAGCTGTCGTGCCGAAAAGCAGCCCAAATTGCTCAAATTGGCTGCAAAGGGCTTCAAAAAGCGTGAAGTACACGCCAAAAGGTTGAAACTGGCCAGAATGGTTCCAAAAAAGGCTCAATGTGGATCAAAGGCCCAAATTTGTTTCTGAAAGAACCAAGTTGCGCGCCAAAAGACCAAAATTGCCCAAATTGGTTGCCAAAAAGCCCAAACTGGCTCCAAAATGGGTTCAAGTTGACTTAAAAGCCCGAATTAGCCCAAATTGCAAGCCGAATTTGCCTAAATTGATTCGAGAATTGCGTGCCAAAGGCCGAGACTGTCCAAACTGATTCCAAAAAAAAAAAAAAGGTTTTAGAGCTAAATTGGCTTCGAAAAGCCCGAAGCGTGCGCCAACCGTCGAAATGTCCTACACTACAGGCTCCATTTGGCTTCAAAAGGCCCGATTCTTCTTTGAAAGCCCCTTGGCTTCAAAATGACAGAAAATGCCAGAAAGGCACAAATAAATGGATTTCAACACGCCCAAAATCGGTTCACAAACCCGCAATTGGCAAAGCAAAGCAAATTAGGTTCAAAAAGGCCACGGCAAATGAGCCATTGTGAAAACTCCTAGTATCCCCCTTAATACACCCTATAGAAGTCCTCTTTATAAGCCCCTATATAACCCCCTTAATAAACCCTATAGTAGTCCTCTGTATAAGCCCCTATATAACCCCCTTTAAAGAGGTTAGACTATGGCCCATGTAGAAAGATCCCCAAACCCTATACCCTAAACAGTAGTTTCCATTTTATTTTCCATTATCCCAATATAACCCCAATATAACTTAACCCTAAACCCTAAACCCTAAACCCTAAATCCTAAGCCCTAAACCCTAAATCCTAAACCCTAAACCCTAAACCCTAAATAGGTTTTATGAATCTCCAAGGCCAGGGTTTAGCCACTCAAGTAAATTACGCAAACGTGATGACTCCTCCAGCGTATGGGAACTTAAGGCCTCAGCCAGGAGGTAAACCCTATATATAGTAGTCCCCTATAGTTTAGGGCTTAGGGTTTAGGGTTAGGGTTTAGGGGTTTAGGGGTTTAGGGGTTTAGGGGTTTAGGGGTTTAGGGTTTAGGGCTTAGGAATTTAGACTCTAAACCCAGTTCCTGTGCCAGTTCACGGCCTTCGCAAGGGGGCCTGCCCCAACACCTAATCTTCGTTCCCATACACTTGCAAAGCCGGCCAGAACTGGGGCTTCCGCCGACGTGGAGTTTCTGCATTAAGCAGGGCCTGCCTAAATACACTTTTTTGCTGTTGTATCCAGCGAAGAATTTTGCATGGCTGGCCAGCCAATTTGCGGATCCCGACAGCCAAGTTGGGGCTTCCGCGCCAATTTAATTTCCACGCCGATGTGCTTCGGGCATGCGTAAGGGGGCTGCCCAAGCACCCAAGACAATCCAAGACAATCCGTAAACTGTGAAACCTTTCGTGTCAGAAATGTGCCAACTTGCTTTCAAGACCCAGTCCTTGCGGCACGAAACCTACCTTGCTAAGGCCAACAGCACTGCGCCAGAGTCTGCTAGCACGGTGAGGTTGAAGTATTGCATTCCCTTGCAAAGCAAAACTCAAAAACTGTTGCATGACGAAACTTTCGCATTTCAGTGGAGTCACTGAGTAGAATGTGAGTTATTGGAAAAAGGAAGCATTGCACAATGCACGACTCGTTCTCTTTAGATTCAACTAGCTAGACAAAACAAATTTGAAGCCAAGCTTTGAAACGTTCCATTCCATAAGCTTTTTCGGCCTCAAAAGTCCTTAATCTAAATCTTCAGCACTATTTTTTAGGGTTTAATAGGTTGAGGGTTCAGGGTTTAGGGCTTAGTTAGGGTTGGGGGTTTTGGGTTTAAGGTTTGGGGGTTATAGGCTTTAGGTATACAAACCCTCAACCCTAGACAGTGAACCCGAAACCCTGAAGCCTCAGGCCCAGAATAAATAGAACCTGCACAGGCCAAAAGCAAAACTCAAAACTACGCACCAAAGTCTGTCCAAAACCCGCCCAAAACTCTGGACATGAACCCTATACAATTTACACTACACCCTAAACCCTAAACCCCGAACCCTAAACCCCAAACCCCAAACCCTAAACCCCAAACCCCAAAACCGCACAGAAGGAGGGCGGACCAGCTTCCTGGCCGAAGCCCAGGCTACAAGCCTAGCTTTTAAGGTTTAGGGTTTAGGGCTTAGGATTCAGGATTTAGGGCTTCACGGTTTATAGGGTTCAAGGTTCAGGGTTTAGGGGTTTGGGGTTTATGGGGTTCAAAGTTCAGGGTTTAGGGCTCAGGGTTTGGGAGAAAAGGGGTTGGATTGAAAAACCTATATGGATTTCAGAGGAATGATGTAGGGATTCACAGGTAATAATGTCATACCTAGCCCCGGACAATGGTTTAAGCCTTAGGGGCTACGGTGGATGGAAGAAATCTTGCACCACTCAAGATATATTGTTGGGCGGGTGTAGGTTCAGGGTACTTCTAACTTACTTCTAAGTGTACTGCTAGCTGACCTCTGCGCAAGCATCAGATTATACTTGTGATGGGGCTACAACTGGTCCAAGCCCTAAACCCTATTTGGAGACAAGGCTGCTTGAGGGGGAGTACTATACTACCCCGAGTGGACCCTGGGTTAAGGGGTATATCAGAACCGAACTATAGATCCATCGCTTCTTTCCTTACTGGGCTCAGGGGTTCTGACTACCTATTCGAAGAATTCGGAGGTTGTGTTCGGCCTTAGGATTCCGTGATCGGACCGCGACAGTCGCCTCATGATCCCCATTCATGACCGCCGTGAGAGAATCCCTAAATCCGTCACTGCGTAGTTGAGGGGGGTGAAGGTTTAGGATTTTTTAAGGTTGAGGGTTTTGAGGTTGAAGGTTTCGGTGTTACGGTCTCGGCAGGTTGGATCGGTGGTAGGGCGTACCAGCCACCACTCAACAATGAATTGTGTAGGTCTCAAAGTCTTGTTCTGCGCGCATAACCCACCATTGTCGGAAATATTGGTCAACAATACCACTGCGACAATACAAAAATGCACAGTAAGATGTGCAGTTGTCGACGTGAGAACTGGGCAACCAAAGCATCTGCCCCAAGTTCAGACTTGCCCTCCACATCCTTGGAGGCCCATGGGACTTAAAAGCCCAATTATAAGTTATAAGTAGTTACTAAGTCGCATGGGCCTCCAAACCTTCAGTATGCCACGTAGGGACTCAAACAGACACGCGGCACGCACGCCGAATCAGTTCTTGTTAGCAGCGTGGGAATTCCAGAGCTAACGATTCTCACAGCACCATCCCATCATTGTCCGCAGAATCGTCTGAGGAATTACTTAAGTCCCAAACCCTAAAACCCTAAAACGCTTAAACCTTAAACCCTACATCAGAAGCAATAGCTTCCCTGTTGTTCTGAATCTTTCGAAAACGGGAGAGTATGGAAAACAACAGTCAAATTTTAGCAGTGATCCGCATTAATTGATCAGAAGCAGATCAGACGGGCATGTCTCCTTTAGCAATTAGGGATTAGGGTTCAGGATTTAGGGGTTAGGGTTTGGGGATGAGAGATTTTCGGGTTGAGGAATTAGGATTTGAGGTTTAGGGCTTTGGAATTTGGGTTAAGTGTTTTGGGCTGAGGGTTTACCCCTGCGCCTGTCCAGTCAAGAACTAGGGGTTTGGATTTAGGGTTTAGGGTTGGGGTGGATACTGCCCCCCCACCCAGTAACACTTCGATGGTATTCATACTATACTTATACATACAACCCTTACCATTACCCTTAGTATAGACTGTTGCTAGGGGGGCAGCACCCAAGGTTTAGGGTTTAGGCTTCAGGGTTGAGAGTCTAGCGTTGGCTTAAAGTTTATTAAGGTTTAGGGTTTAGGAGTTAGGGTTTAGGATTTACGGCTTAGGTTTTTTTAAGGGGAAATGGACTTTTGCGTAGGGTTTAAGGTCTCCACGTCAAACGGGGGAACATTCAAAAGGAGAGAGTGCTCGCTTTATTGTTGTTAGAGGGGTGTGATTACGCAAGGTGGACCATTCTTTGGAGACACCGATGCGGTTTAGGGTTTAGGGGTTAGGGTTAGAATCCCCATGATAAATGGAACATGAAGAAGAACAGGGGTACCCCGACACTGCCCCATCTACTTTGCCAAGAAGGATATGGCCCACAAGAACTATCCATAATTTGGGTACATTTAGGCCATGCGCCAGGATTGCAATGCTGGCAGGGTTGAGAATTTAGGGTTTTGCGCTCGGGTGTTGAGGCGTTTGGGTCTTCAGGATTAGGGGACCAGAGGTCAGGAAAATCCTCACCTGAACACCAGTTGTGTCGATAAAATCCTTTTATACCTGATGGATACTCCCCCCCAGAGGCGGACCTGTAACCCTGAACACCCACAGAAACAAGGTCAAAACAAATGAAACCCTGACGCCAAGCTCTAAAACCTAAATCCTGAAGCCTTTAAGCCCTTGGATTCTACCTCTATGCATGCTTATCACATCTTATACCCCTATGCACCGAACCCTGAGCAAGCGTCTGAGTACAAGGCCAGCGATCCAGCTGCGGAGCAAAGTCAGTGAGGCAACTGGCAGCATGTTGCTACATCTTTTCTGGGTGGTGGTAGGCTTGCCTTCAGGGTTTAACGATTAGGGTTTAGGATTTAGGGGGTTTAGGGTTTAGGGTTTTCTTGGGGTTTAGGGCTTGGGGTTCGAGATCTATTGTCCAGCGATAGGGGCTTGAGGTTTGGGACTCAGAGTCTTTTTGGAAGTCTTTAAGAGTTGAAGTGTATCAAGGTGTATAATGACTAGCTGGTGCCTACTTGGCCTCGTGTCGAAGAGTTGGCGAAGGGAGAGTGTTCTAGTTCTGTGTCGCCTGGTGGAAGATGAGATCATGCAAAAGGTTCATATAGGCTTCACCAAAGGGTTCTCGCATAGGAACTGCACTGCGCCGTTCCAAAAAGTCGACCCACCCTCACAAAACAAGTAAACCTGTACAGCTAAGCAACAAGAGCAAGTAAAAACCTTTAGCTCCAAACCCTCTTCTGTAGACACCCCACACTGGGACTTGAGGCCTCAGCTCAAACTAAGTGGCATATTGTGAAATATGGGAGTTTCCATACATAGGGGGAGCCCATTATAGACTCCATGGTAAATATACACCCAAAAAGGTATCCCTAATTTTCGCGAGAACTCCGCCCAAACATGCTGTAAAACAGCGTACTGATTGCTCCGCTTGTAGCCCCAATCGAAACGCTGAAACGGCATGTGGCATCCCTCTGCTGCTCTGCAAGACCTCTGTGCTTTAGTATACTCAGCTTATATGCTAAAAGGCTCCATCGCTCAATCCCTAAACCCTGAACCCCAAACTGTTGGACTGCCAACATGTTGGCTGATGTACCCTAAACCCTAAACTGGTCATAAAACGGAAGCGTATGCTTCGAGCAAAGGCCAGACATGCGGGGGGGGGGGTTGTCGGAATTCTGCCCGGTTTTGGGTTACCCCAAATAGGGTTTAGGGTTTAGGGTGTATTATATTGGGAATCCGGAAAGCGACCATGTTTTGACAGCCTACCATATCCTGAACCCCATACAGCACTATATAACCCAAGGTTCCATTTCATCTTGCATGTCCTTTTCCATTTGACTCTCCGATATTGTGGTACTATCCCCCAAAGCCCAAAACCCTAAATAGTAGTTTCCGTGTTCCTTTCCATAATTACTATATAACCTCTGCATAACCCCAGAATTTCCCCAAACCCCAAGCTGTGCCAAAACCCTAAACCCTAGCCGGAAAGGATCTGAGCGTGCCCGTAAAATGTGCTGCCACTTCGACATGTGTTCTAGTCAAGGTCCCTATCATGTTTTAGGATTCAGGGATTGACAAATTAGGGTTGAGTGTCTAGGATTCAGGGGTTGGGATCTAGGGTTTAGATTTTAGGATGTAGGGCTTGGGATCTAGGATCTAGGGTTTGGGATTTAGGGTTTAGGATTTAAAGTTCAGGGATTCCTTTCGGGTATACAGGTCTGGCGCAATCTACTTGGAGGCTTAGGGGGATGTCGCAAGTAAATTCTTCATAGGGGATGACTGAGTCAAGGCTACTATGAGGCTTATGGGTTGGGTACTGCCCCCAGCCTTATTAAGGGTTACACAATTACATTATTATCATCCAGCTGTTATAGTGTGGGGGGGGGGTGGCGGTACCCAACTTATAGGGTCAAAAACATACTTACCAAGTCCCCCTGAACCCCTAATTAGCTCGGGGCGTTAGATTGCAGCACAGCATTGCTATGCAATCCCTCCATAGAGTTGGCGTTCATTGCGATAGCTCTACATTAGTGCCTTGCAAGGCCTACCTGATATCATTTAAGGATGATCTTTCAGCCTGCGTTAGTCCCGTAATTCTCTGGCCCTAATTTCCAAATCAAAGAATTTCTGATGTATGAAGCTATCTAACTAGAATAAGGTATGGAGGCCAAGTGTACGAGGGTTAAAAAAGGAAAGTAAGGTAATGGATGGTAGGGATATCAATCACGCCTTGCATCTACAGTACACTGAACACCTAAACACTAAACCCTAAGTCCTAAACCCTAAACCCTGAATCCTGGAACCGAAACCCTAAATCCCAAACCCTAGACCCTAGAACCTAATCCTAATCCCTGGACCCTGTGGCAACTGGAGCCTTGGTGGTACCCGTATCACACGACCTCGCCAAACATCCTCCGACTGAGCCACCTGTTGTTCAATAGGTACCCGTTGAGGAAATATTAGGGTTATATGGGGGTTATATTGGGGATATATCGGGCTTGTATTGGGGGTAATATTAGGGCTACATGGGGGTTATCTCGGGGTTATATTGGGATAATGGGGTTATATTGGGATAATGGAGAATAAAATTCGTGACGTGCAATTGTAGGCTGTGGCATGGTTACAGAACGGGGGGGCATGAGTTCAGGAGTTCATGTGCTCGCACCGGGCTGTTCAGGACTTGAGGGGTGATGGATCCCGAATGCCGTAT
>CAJNIZ010044228.1:0-11044 GCA_905231905.1 Symbiodinium pilosum | reverse complement strand
CTCTACACAGGGACGGATAGCACGTTACGAGAATAAAATGGAAACTGCATTTTGGGGTTTAGGGTTTAGGGTTTTTACCATATCGCTTCTGCAGGCTACATTAAGTGCCACCGACTATGGAGACGCCACCATCCTGTTCCGGAACTGCTTGGAGAAAATATACTTTGCATGCATAGGCTGAAAAAATGCTACGCGGAGTAGGATTTAGGGTATAGGCTTGGGTCAGATAGGGGAGAGAACATTTTCTTGGCTATACCCTCGAGCTGACATGGAGCGACCAAAAAACTACCCACAGAATGCCCTACCCTAAACCCTAAACCCTGTTGACCTCTGCAAAAAGTGTCAAGTAGGGTTTTGCTCTCGAGGGTCCTTGCTAAGACTTTTACTTCGAAAAACCCCAACTGCTAAGGAACTTAAACTAAGTTGCTATAAAAGGAACCCGATTATCTACCATATGCACATATCATGGCAACTTAGATCCCAAACCCTTAACCCTGAACCTTATATACCCACATTACGGTAACCTAAATTCAAGCTCCTTAAAAGCAACCGAGAAGTGCACGATGCCTTGTGGAAAGCCATGCTCACCTCAGATTGGTCAGTGATCGGCGTAGGTTTAGGGTTTAGGGTTGGGGGCTTGGGCTTTGGGGTTAAGTATTTGGGATTTGAGGATTTAGGGTTTAGGATTTAAGGTTTAGGGTTCGGAATTTAGGGGTGGGATTAAGGTTTGGGGTTTAGGATTGCAGTTTTGGGGTTGAGGGTTTCGGGCCTTTAGGGCTCACCTCGGGTTGATCAAGTATCAGCTTTCTGGGAGCAAATCTTAATGAATCCATCTTTCCAACGTCCGAGGAAGGAGAACTAGGATCAACATCATGTGGGGACCTAGATGGTCACCAAAACTGTTTTGAGGTCTAGCTGAGGTACCCGAGGTTATCCTTGTACAGGAAGCTAGGACCATAATATTCGTAACTATGTAGGCGCTACACTAGACCCTAATCCTAACAGTGGAGTATCACGCAATCAGGATCCATAGGATTCCCCCGAAGCTTGGCCCACACAGAAACCCAAACCCCGAAAGCAGAAGAGGAAAACCAGAGTTGGGCACCTTACAAGGCAGTTTTGGGGTACACATGTAGGGTTTGGGCTTAGGGTGTTTAATGCCCAATGGTAGAGTAGCTTCCATCATCTTTTCCACTCCTTGTACCCTAAACCCAAGTGTCACTTTCCACATTCTTTGGGTACTGCCCCCACCCAGTAACAGTCTATATTAGGGGTCCTATTAAGGGCTATAAATAACACCATATTAGATCTATTATCCAACTGTTACTGAGGGGGGCAGTACCCAATCATATTCTTGTCTCTTCCACTTTTGTCACTCCTTTCTTGCCATAGGTTTGGCAACAGCTAGGATCATGTACCTACAACCCCTGTATACCATGTATATGCAACCGTTATGACTCCCTACATACCCCAAGGGAATCCCTAAACCCCAACCCTAAGCCCTAAGCCCTAAACCCTAAGCCCTAAATCCTAAACACTAAAAACCCTAAACCCTGAAAACCCTAACCCTAAACTACCTTAAAACCCTAAACCCTTAACTACCCCAAACTACACTAAACCCTAAAACCCTAGATCCTAAACCCTACACCCCAAGCCCTGTATACGTCCTGAGGGAATCGTCCTTAGGCAACACCGAGGTCGCAGACTCGCGAGAGAGCCGCCAGATTTTCCACGTCTATGACAGACTGCAGCACATCCACCCAAACCTCGAGCTGGTAGGGTTTAGGGTTTAGGGTAGTTTAGGGTTCAAGGTGGTTAGGGTTTAGGAGTTCGAGGGATCCGCATGGATGATTGAAACGTGTTCGCGGGCCATGCGAATTGGAGTCTTAAAGTTTAGGGGCTTAAGCTATCGGATTCGGAACCCTTGAGTAAGCATACAAACCTCGATCCTTAAAACTGTGGGTCCCTCTATCAATGTCCATGGCATGACTATGGTGCCATCAACTTAGTAATTTGCAGTACAGATGGGGATTTCTGCTGTCAGAAAGCACTACCTAGGGCCCACCCAATGCGCTCATATTTCAAAGTGGAGTCTGTCCATTAGCTAGGCGCACATGACATGCAGGCTTATGCCTTGGGTACTGCCCACCCCCCCCACTAACAGTTAGATAATAAGTATAATATGGTTATATATAGCCCTTAATATGACCCCTAATATAGACTGTTACTGGGAGAGGGCAGTACTCAACTTGTCCCCAAAAGACCGATATGGTGTCCACTAACAGCCCTTCGCTGATTCACAGGCTGTCACGAAGAATGCCCAGAAAGCAACAGCATCAGCATGATGGTTCCTGCCTCTTCTGGAAGCTCACCGGGCAAACGCTCCTTCCAATCATCTAGGTATGTACGGAATTTAGGTCCCTATAGAGCCAGGACACAAGGATACATTCTATGAGCGTCTCTCAAAAAAGTGCTCTCCTCTTCCAAGACACATACCCCGCGGTTGCAGGGCCTGTCACAAGTTCAATGCAAATGAGCTATAGTCTGAACTCCTATAGTATCCCCTTAGTAATTAGTAACCCCAACCATAGTCGTCTGTTTAATCCCCTATATAACCCCCTGTTAAGGAGGTTAGACTTTAGCTCACATCGAGGAGAGCAGTGAGGGCTTGGGTTGAAACAGAAACTTCGCATCATTGATCCGCCTGCTTGGAAGTTCTTACTTGGAGGGTCAGGGGGACTTAGTAAGTAGGTTATTAAGGGGGATAATTAGGGTTCCTATATGGGTTATTGGGGCTATTAACCTACTGACTAAGTCCCCCTGGCCCTCCAAATAGGTAGATAAGTCGGCTCACCGACACGCATTTAGGTTCTCATCTCATTTAGACTACATGCAGCCTCAAGAAGCACATCAACCTCCAAATAAAGGGATGTGAACATCCATCAGGCAACACCATCCCCAAACTCAGGACCCCTTATCAAGCACTTGAGCATCAAGGTCTCAGTTCTTGGCACCAAGGATTTTGAGAACCGCCTATACCCTGAACCGGGGCCCTACATACCACTACAGGCCCCGAATGTGCTTGCCACTGCCCTTCGTTTTGCAGGAGTCTGACATCCCCGTTTACGTCGCAACTGTCCTTCAAGAGCTCCAGCTCTGGAAGTCCTCCACAGCACAGTCCTACTGGGGTTTAGCATTGCTTTAGGCTTGACCTTAAGGGGTTTAAGAGTGTAAGGGTTTGGGGCGTAGTGTTTAGACTTGCGTAAAACCCTTCAAAAGAACATATGGGTGGTTGTCAAGATTATGGTCCTTTTTTGGATCCCTATTATAATGCGGCCCCTAATATTTAGGGTACCCAAAAAGGGACCATAATTCTGACCCCAATATAACCCCTATATAACCCCAGTTTCCATTTCATTTTCCATTTTCTTTTCCATTTTCTTTTCCATTAGATTCTCCATTATTGGGCCCCATACCCCTATATAACCCTATATAATACCCATAGCATTTTGACAACCACCCATATAACCCATTATAATAGTTTCCATTTTCTTTTCCATTATCCCCCATATAACCCCAATATAACCCTAATATTACCCTAATGGGCACCACAATTTTGACAACCACCCATATCTAGAGCGCAGGCAACCACTCCCTCCTGCAAGCACGGATCGAAGCGGCGGGGCGGCCTTAACGTGCCAGGCGTTGGATGTCTACCCAAACCCTAAAAGTATGTAAAATAATAGCCCTAAACCCATAATAACAACCATAAGGGCCATTCTTTTACGTACTTTTGGGGTCCAGGTAGGGCTTCTGCTGCAGGTTTGGGTTTAAGGTTTGGGGAATAGGGTCTAGGGTTTGGGGTTTGAGGGTGTAGGATGTTTAGGGTTTAGTGGGTTGCTGCTGAGGAACATACAGTGTTTGAAACGGATTATATATGCGCCAGCATTCAAGGGGGGCGCCTCACCCAATCCCTCCCCCACCCAATGGTCACTGATATAGAACTTGATTAACCTGATACCCACGTGTGGTCGTGTGGGCTGGGCACTGTGGTTTAGATTGAGTTTGTTGAGGGCCTATAGTGTCCATAAGCGGTTTCTATACAGAAGGCTTACAAAAGGTTCATGGGTTTTATAGAAGGCCTATCAAAGGTTTGAAGAGGTCTTCTGAGGGGGCTCTTAATGTTTGCCAAATTTATCCAGGCTTTTTAGAGTACTATATAAGGATTTTAAAAAATAGATCATTTCTAGAAGGCTTTGAAGGTGTCCTAGAGCATATAGAAGGTTTAAGATAGTTGAAAACGTAAATAAAAGATGGATACGCTGTGAAAGAATTTTTCTGGTAGTTTTCAGACAGGGCTGGCAAGGTCTTATAGAATTGAAGTGGGGGCTTATGTAGGTATTCCTGTGGGGGGGGGGGGTTCCTGATACAGTCCTAAAAACAAATATACCAATTTATGTAGATATAGGAAAAAAAAGAGAGAAAGAGCGCGAGAGAGAGAGAGAGGGAGAGATGCCGCGTATACGCTTCGCATTCCCATTGCGTGGTATCCCCGAGTATGTCCAGGGGCTCAAGGCTAAGGCTCTTGGAACTTTTGGAATTTTTTGACCAAATCACAGCCATAAGACTCGTGATAAGGAATCATGGTATAAGGACCACCACCCAAAAAAAGGCCCCACACATCAACTCCACTGAATCCCCCGTGATTCTAAAACATCCTAAATCCTACACCCCTAACCCTAAACCCTGAACTTCAAAACCCTGGATGAAGCGTTGGGTCGCAGGCGGAGAAGTGGAGGACCGGTGACGATGCTGGCGCGTGTCGCTGGAAACCCACATACCTCGATCTTGGGAGCTAGCTTCTTTAGGAAGAGTATAGTCCCCTTAAGTAGATAGAATAGAGGGTATGTGGCGATCTTATTAATTACAATATACCCAAAGCCATATTGTATCTACTTGAGGAGCACTAGATATTGAGAGACCCCAACCCCTATAATGAGGACCCTGGAAGAGCCATGAGCGTCAAAGGGGTCCTCGTTTGAGTCTGGGCAACCATCCTCTTATTACCTATTACCTGGACCCCAAACGTATGTAAAATAATGGCCTTAATGGCTATTATTATGGGTTTAAGGCTATTATTTTACATACTTTTGGGGTTTAGGTACTCTTAAGTTCTTAAGGCTGCACTTCCATTCTCTGCTAGTACCCCTCGAATGCCTGCTCAGGACAATATTGCTTTTTCACGTTTGCAACGCTTGCCATAACTCCAAAACAACCATGGGCAAGAATACTATTTTGCCCCTCGAACCTAGGGTATACGCCTGAGAAGCTCCATAGATGGCTATTGTATGCTATTAGGTCACTGCGATGGAAGCAGAGCAGTTAAATGCTACCGCCTAAACGACTACTAAAACACCCAGCTAGAAACAGGCAAGATACAACCAGCTGATATCCTATAGTCCCATATAAGCCTTGTTGCTGACAATGCTCGTGTTTAGTAGTATACCTACCCGGCAACCCAGCAGGTCACTGAAGCAAAAATCATGGGATCCTATACTACACACCCCCCGAATCCCCCCGCCCAAAATAGACCCCAAATAAGGCCAAAGTATATCTTAATTAGGCGTTAGATATGGGAAAGGGAGCAAGGGGGGGGTGTAGTCTAGGACCTCATGACAAGAAGTCTGCGCACGGTGACGATGGAGGCAGCTTGCCATCCCTGAGAGCAGATGCAACAGGAGGCCAAAGACGGAAATGAGTTGGGAGGCTCCTACAAAAGGGATATATGAGCTATAGTCTAAACTGGGCATACTAGGAGTTTAGACTATGGCTCATATAGGGTTTCGGGTTTTGGCTTGCGGGTTTTAGATTTTGGGGGTCTTGGGTTTAGGGTTTAGGGCGTTTGGCTTTGGGTACAGGTTGTATACAGGGCTCTCAAAGCCCTGGTACGTTAAGGGACCCCCGGACTATGCAGGGACATAAAAGGATTCCAGGGGCTCCCTTGTTGGTACGTGAACCCTAAACCCCAACGCTTAAACCAAAAACCGCGCGCATGGTCCAATTTCACTGCCTGTTGCTGCCCGCTGGCGAAGAGAGTCCATCCTCCGAAGCAGAATGGGCTTAGGGCTCGGGATTTAGGATTTGGGGTTTAGGGTCAGGGAAGTTCAGGGTTTATGCAGATAAGGCGCTGGAAGGTTCATGGGTAGTTGCAGTTGGGGTGAGAAAGCCTTAAGTTGAATCTAAGCTAGATTTAGCTTGATTTCAGCTTCAACCGACTTAAAACTAGCCAGGAACCTTCAAGTGGGACCGACGTCTTGCAGGCTCAAAAACGGTGAGCCCCAAACTCTACGTCCCGCACCCAAGCCCCTAAATCCTAAACTCGAAAACCTGCCGATCCTCCTTCACGTCTGAATGAGCATCTGCCTCATCGCCTGCGCGTTCGCAAAGGGGGCGACTTTGTCGACTTGGGTCTATTTGCTTTTTTGGGTGGTTTTTGTGGGGTAGGTTTGGGGGCCCTGCGCAAAATCGAATCTATATGGCTTTATCAAGGTCATGTATGAAATACAATAATTAAGGATCACAAAAAATTGAAAATTGTGCTCAAGCCTTCCCCTTTTAGAGTGTAGGCATGAGGTTCTAGGGTTTCAGGATTAGGGCTTACGGCTTACAGATTAGGACAGAGGGGAAACAAATGGAAAAGAACATGCAAAAACAAACGGACCATTACAATGGATCTACATAGAGATCCCCTCAGTTTAAAGTTGGAACCATGAAGCCCAAGAAATCCAACTAAGGGCCCGTAATCCCCTCCCCCTAATATTAAACCTCCTCACCCCCCCAATAATAAATCTTCCCATTATGTGGTATATCATGATATATTGGGAATAATTGATATCAGGGGGGGTGAGGGGGGGGGTTCATATTAGGGAGAAGGGATTAGGCAGCATCCAGAAAGCAGGCACACACCCATAATAGGGGCCCATGGCCCATGGTTAGCACCCTAGATCCATGTCCCCCTCCCCCCTAAACCCTAAACCTTAAAACACCAAAACCGTAAAACCCCTACACCCGAAACCTCCTGAACCCCCAAACCCTCCTGTGTCCAGAAGTGCGGCGGGAGCTCGCCGATGCAGGAGGCGATCAAGTTGGCCAAGAAGCATCTGCGCGGGCTTCAATGGGTTCTATGAGGGTTATAAGGTGTAGGATTTAAAGTTTAGGGTTTAAGGTCTAAGGCTTAGGGTTTAAGGTTCAGGGCTTAGGTATAAGGGTTTTATAAGGGGCCTTTAGGGCATACGGGTTTTCCCCGATGATAGAGTATGAAAAGTGTTACGGAAACTCAGACACATGGAGCGGAGAGGGCCCCCTCCCCCGACCCGCCCAATAAGCAGTGTAGAATTATGTAATGCAGGGATCTTAATCATGAGAGGTTCATTATAAGGTGGCGGGGAAAAGTGATGGTAACCATGCTTCGGTCTCGGGTTTACTGCAGGCTTTGAATAGTTAGAACTGAAATGGGCTCCCACAGGCCTCGACATAGGCTGGAACTATAGGCCCCGGAAAACCCTAAACCCTATACTACTTAAAATCCCAGGTTTAACTACCCGATGCCAGTGATGCAAGGGGCTTTGGCTGAAGCATGTTGCTTCGGCAGCTGCGGTAGTTGCAAAGGAGTTCCGACATGTACGAATACTGGTACAGGTACTTATACTCTTACGGTACTAGTGGCAAGGGTGGGAACACTGAAAACTCAATTGCACAAGCAGCAGCTGCTTTGCCTGGTGCTTGGAACTGCATCCGATAATAGTCCAACAGCTCCCCACGCTGCAGTCGCTTCCATTTTCCTCTCCATTCCCAAAACTGGAAAGCCTGAAAACTGTAGTTTCCATGTTCGTTTCCATTGCTTCATTGGCCTAGTATCCACTACTTCAAACCCCTAAACCCCAAACTCTAAACGCTATAGCCCACTCCCCTTTCCCAAAGAAGCTCCAAGGAATGGAAGAACCCATGACAATGTCAGGATACCTGTCCTAGGGTTGAGAGTTGGGGGGGTTGGGGCTAAGCCCGAAACCCAAAACTTGCGGCCCGCCTGTGGCGCCCTTGCGAATCAAAGACATCTTTCTGAGGCTTATTTGTGGTACCGTGTACTGTACTTACAAATAATGACGAGATAGATAGATAGAAAGGTAGACAGACAGATATATACAGCTGTATAATTAGCCTGGGACCACAATGTAAACTTCGGTTATTATTTTAGCCCCTACATTAAACTCCAAACCCTGAACCCTAAACAGTAAACCAAACCCTAAGCCCCAAACCCTGAACCCTAAACCCAGGTCGCCTGCTGCGGCGCATGGCGCAGAGATCCAACAAATGGGGAGTTTCGCGGGAGCAGCTCACGCTTGTCATCAGTCTCCTGCTAGGTTTGGAGCTTTAGGGTTGGGGGGATTCGGGTTTAGGGGTTTGAGTTCAGGGGGGTAGGGTTTAGGGTCATTGGTTGGGTCCTGCCCTCACCCAGTAAACAGCCTATAGTAGGGTAATATTAAGGGCTATATATAACTAAAATATCAAAATTATCCAACTGTTACTGGGCGGGGGCAGGGCCCACGTCATCTGTCTCCTACTGCAGGATCAATTCGAAGACCCAGAGCAAACCGGCGTTCGAAAGGAAGTTTCCCCCAAAATGCCACTCCCCCTCCAAACAAACAAATACCCACCAAAAAACATAATCCTAATCCCTAAACCCTAAGCCCGAAACCCTAATGATGCTTCATATTGCGGCCCAATGTTTGGAAATCCCTAAGCGGCGCAAAACATCCAGTGGCAGCAGCCGAAGGATCTCAGGTGGGCCACCGAGGTTGGATCAAGAACTGACAGCAATAGGTTTAGGTTTTAGGGTTCAGAACCCAAACGCTAAACCCCAACCCTAACCCTAAATCCCAAAACTAATCACACGATTTAGGATTCAGGGTTTAGGTTTTAGGGTTTAGGGCTCTAACCCCCAAACCCTACCCCCGAACCCTAAGCCTCCCTCTATAGACACGAGTGTCCTATATTACGAGAGCTCCCCTAATCCTAGGGCCTAACTCAAGGGATGAACCCAAGATCCCTCAGAGTTTCGGGTGTAGGGTTTAGAAAATCAACTTAGTTGGTGGGTTCCCCAAAAATAGGGTTGCAATTTTGTGGGTTCCTATAATAAGGATTATAGTATTTTGGTGTCTATATTTGGGTACCCTTGTTTTAGGAATCTACCACTTATACCTGTCTTAATAAACCAAGTAGAAGTCCCCTAAGTAGGTAGTTAGAGGTTAAAAGTTGGTTATAATCAACTCCAAACCCTAAACCCTGAACCCTGGAAACTACCAGGCCCCAAGCAGAAGAACAGCTCCTCGCCACCCATCATGACTGAAGACATTGGCTTCAGCTTGATGGCCTGGCAGTCTTCAGGGTTTGGGGTTTAGGGTTTAGGGTTTCCCCCTGACCCGTGCTGGGATTGATGAAATGGGTTCGGCAAGTAAGCCCTACATAAACTCGCAATGTAGTGCCAAAAGCCCATTCCCCCATTCCTAGCTAAGTGCCAGGGACTCCTGCCGCTTTAGGGTTTAGGGTTTAGGGTTTAGGGTCCAGCCATGCTCAGCACCAGGCATATAATCAGAAATCCAGCCGTGCTTCTCCCAAGTCTTCAAAAAGCCTTGCTCAGAGCAACGGTTGAAAAAGCACACTGCACGCGCTGTCCCCGCAGATGCAATACACAGACCCCCAAAAGGATCTAAAGATTAGATCCTCCAGAACAATATGGGACATTATCTAGGGATTCTTTTGGGATTATATAGGGGTCGTTATGGGTCTATATGGGGATCTAATTAAACCTAAAAACCTAAACCCTTTGGGGAGCCCTATTAGGCAGCTGGCGGAATCTGCACTTTTAGAGTCGTCCAACTTCTTCTTCTCGTCGTAGGCAAGGCCCTGTGAACAGCACGTGAGCGGTTAAAGGTGCAGGGTTTAGGGTCACTATTCCTACGTAATTTATATGGGAGATATGGGGGTATACAGGGTGTAGGGTTTACGGTTTAAGTATATTGTCCCATATAATTAATGGGCATGGGTACATATCAGGGATTATATTTGGGACTCTACTGAACTACCAAAAAGACCCGTATGTCCATCCGTAATGGCCCCTTGCTAACCCGAAAATTGACTGTAACTCATATAACAGCTAAATAATCGGTTTAACCCCCTATAACCCATTAAACCCTAAGCCTTTTAAAACGCTCAAGTTCCCCAGCCGTAGCTCACATAGCAGAAAAACTTGGAAAGTCAGAAGACATTCAGTCCAGGCCTCTTGGAGAAAATACTTGTCCTTCGCAGTTTAGGGTTGAGGGTTTAGGGTTTAGGGTTTACGCAAGCGGGCAGGCAAAACAGAAAGGCTGTTGGCAGTCAACTGGGCTGCTGTTCAGGAACTTGAATTGTGTTACCAGAACATGGATATGTGGTAAATGCTAGGTTTCCTTATTATAACCACCTAATTTCGATTCCTTAACAGCAATCCAGTAAAGATATGTACAGACTTTCTTCACTGCAGCCAAGCATCGCTTCGAAACAGCGCCAGCTCTTTGTGGTAGGACGCTCGTAATTGGGGCTTGCAAATACTAAGAAGCTGCGATGCGGTTTAGGGCTTAGGGGTTTAGGGTTGAGGGTTTTAGGGCTTGGTGCTATCCAGCCACACAGACGCAAAATGCAATTGACGGAAAAAAAGGAGAAGCAAACCGAGGCGTATGACTGTGATTTATCGCTTAAACTCAGACCGCCTACAAATGTAGCCTTCATTATCCGAAACATCCTGTCATATGAGCCTGCTGGAACTCCAGCATGAAATCCTGCACCCTGCATGGAAGCCCAATTTATGGCTGGAAATGTCCCTGCTGCCCCCTTACAGTGGAATCTTTCATTAAAATTTGTACTGCCTTGGAAGCCTCCGCTTACACCCGAAAGACCCCTTGTCGTCCTACATATATATGAGCTATAGTTCCCCAACAGCGGATACGCT
>CAJNIZ010044227.1:144282-163686 GCA_905231905.1 Symbiodinium pilosum | reverse complement strand
CTAGTGTTGGACTTCCACAGCAAAAGCTACAGCAGCAGGCACTACTTTTTTTGGTTTTGGTGAGGGACTGGGATCTGTCAGCCCCTGAATCCAGTAGAGGACCTGGGGTCTGTCAAAAGAACAGCTCAGCGAAGCTTAGATAAATAGGATCAGGATCACAGTACGCCCAGTTCTGAATTTGCCAAGACCAAGAAGGAGGCCGCAAGCAGGAAATCCCAGTGAAAAAGTGGCCTACGAGCAGAGCTGGCTAGCTCTCATAAGCCGCGCAAAGACCCCTCGTTCACACACGGCAGTGAGAAACTGCAACATGCCATTGAAGAGAAGCGAAGCTGGGCACACGTGGCATTGCCTGCCTAGCTCTTCCACGACCACGGCCGAAATACCTCCAGCCGTGTCCTTTACCTTCAACTTTTCGGTACTTTCCTTTTCCTTTACTCTTACCTTTGCCTCTCCAATGGCCTTTAACTTGCTCCTGTACTGCGTTCACTTCCATGTCCTGTTGGCCTCCGCCGTCAGATGGGGGATTATTCACAGTACCTAATGCGCGATTTCCACTACCACTACTTCCTCCATCTTGGAGTCGTAGCATCTGACTCGGACTCCAATTCCGGGCATCGCGCTCATAGAGCAATATGTATTCTTTGACATCACTGTAGCTCGTGGTTTCGGTCATCTGCAAATATGAATACTCTTCTAAGGGGCTTGGTTTACATCGAAGCAACGTACTCAAGAGAATTTCTCTGGGATAAGTGGTCCGGGCAACTCTTTCATATTCCAGAACAAGTTCTTCTAATTGTACTAGTTGCGATGCTGCACTGGCCTCGGGATTAAAGATTAAAGTTTGGGAAGGCGTGGATAGCTTGCATGAGCGCAAGCGCTCTTCCCCTCGTTTTGGGAAGGTATTGCCTGAAAAACATCCTCCACACGGAAAATCCATCCCTGTAACTTCTGTTCACCATGTGACGGTCACGCACAAAATGCGCTGCACTCCCTTCAAGCCAGCTATTCGACAGCGGTGAACAAAACCTGAGTTTGGCCTAGACAACCAGGCATAACCTTTGAAACTGTCTGTAAAAAACAAACTGCCAGGAACAACATGAGTATTGATGAAACGCTTCACGGTTCGAGCAGACCGGTCTGGAATCTTCAACACAATGCAATTTCCAGTTGCTCGGCGGCTTTCAAAATTTATCTCCATAATGCCGAGCACAATGGTTTTCGTGCCTTGAATGCAGCGACCTTGAAAACCACCCTTGGACCTCTTCTTCTTAGTCAGCCACGTCTCATCTATGCACGTGAGCTTTCCTTCTCCCCCCAATTGCGCCGGATTCGACCAAGCAATTGAAAGCCAAAGAATGCTGCGAATGCGTGCAAGAAGCACTGGCCGCACTCTGACACTGACTCCTGCTTGCTTTCGAGCAGTTTTGTATGGCGCATCGGTAGCAAGCCAACACAAACAGGCTAGGTACTGCTTAGGCGTAAGATTGTTGGCAGCACAGAACGGAACAATTCCAGGCCGCGCCATGTGCTTTTTTTGCGGCATAGCTTCTTCCGAGGAATTTCTTCATCCTCATTCTCACTGTCAAAATCTGGATTGGGAACGCGGGTCACGCAGTGCCAAAAGTAATTACACCCTTGCTTGTTGGTGTTGAACGATTTCCACGTGTGCCCTGCCGCTGCCCCAGAAGCCAGGACTAGGGAAAATGGGACCACATGATTCTGCACAAGCAGCTGCCGGCGCTTCAGGTTCCTGGTCTTTGCTTACGCGCGCTGCTTTCAGAATCTCTGTACTACAGATCTTCAAGAAGTTCAAACCTTTCAAAAGGCTATAGCTTCTTACACGCGTGCTTGCTCAGAACTAATATTTCATTCCTTCCTACGTTCCCCCTTACGTGGCTGCCCCACAGCCAGGACTAGAGCTGGAAAATGGGACCACATTAGTCGCGAATATTTCTCCACAAGCAGCTGGCGCTTTAAGTTCCTTGTCTTTGCTTACGCTTACTGCTTTCAGAATCTCTACACCAAAGATTTTCAAGCAGTTCAAGCTCTTCCAACTGCTCTGATTTCTTATACGCCTGCTTATTGAAGTGCTTTAAGTTCCTTGTCGTTGCTTATGCTTACTGCTTCAAAAACCGCAACATTTTCAAGAAGTTTAGAACCTTTGAAGATATAGTTCCGTAAATGCTTGCTTGCTTACTCAAAACTATGTTCCCACAGCAGCCAGAACCAGAACTGAAGATGGGACCACATTAGTAGCAAGTACTTCTCCACCGGCAGTTGGTGCTTTAACTTCCTTGTTTCTTGTTTATGCTTGTTGATTTCAAAGGCTCTAGAGCAATGATTTTCAAGAAGTTTAGAGCCTTTCCAAAAGCTTGGTTTCCTATATGCCTGGTTACTCGAAACTGAGATTTTTCATTCCTCCCTGGGCTACCTTACCGTGGCTGCCCACCTGCTGGCGCGTTAAAAGTTCATTGTGTGTGAGTGAACTGCGCACAACCTAGCTCCGGCGAGGGTTAGAGGCAGGGAAAGGCGGGAGCAAGCTCGGGTAAGGAACTAGGCAGCGCAGAGCTGCCGTGAACAACTAAAAACCTCAAATTGCAAGGGCCAGAAGCCTCGGCGATGACCACAGCAGGCCACAAAGAGAAAGGCTGTAACCTAGGCAAAGAAAATTCTAAGAAAAACCGACTCACCGTCTTCGGCAACAAGATCTCCCATCTTTGCCACGGCGACGCCTAAAGGGCCTAAAGCGCAGGCCGCGATCTGTCTTTGCACGCTCTGAGCATGAGAAATGCCGGCATCTTGGGTAATCCACCCGGATTTACTGAGAACCCGGGGTTGTTGCAGCCACCAGCCAGCTGGAATGGCAAACTGAGTACTGAGGCGCGCTCTCAAAGGGGCGAGTTCGGGCATTCAGCAAATCTGTGCCTGGCCGACCCCTCAGCGGCACCGCAAGCGCAGCCTTGTCTACTGGCATCACGAAGATACCATCGGCGGGTGTGGGTTTTAACGGCGCCCCCGCGCCAGACTTTCAAAGCGGTGAGATCGGGGGTGAGAGACTGCGACGCCAGCGCTTCCACGCGGCATCAGACTGAACCTCCAGATCCACCTGCTCAACCCCTTTCAACGACGCGAGCATCGGCCTCCGCGGAGGGAGTGACGCGGAGAGTGTCAGTGTCATGGGAAAGGACGACTCTCACGCCAAGCACCTTGGCATGGTGAGCGACAGATGCTCGCAGCACCGCGGACATGGATCCCGCGTGAGCAACAGCAGTGACAAGGCAACGGACGGCCGGAGCGAACTGTGATGCAGGGTAATGTGGTCGGCCCAAACCCTACCCTTGCACCACCAGGTCACATGGCCTCGCATGGTCTTGAAGAAAGCGGACACAACAGTATTCGGGATTTCAGGAACAAGAGGTGCAGACCACAGCAATTTGGGCACGACGAGTCCCAGGAGCAGTTGCTCCCTGACTTCCATGCGGCCAGGCAGAAGTTCCACTCCCGAGGCAAGACTGCAAATTTGGCCGAAGCAAACCCGCAGCTCAGGAAGCTCGGCACGCCCGTGCAGGGCCTTGATCCCGAGGTGTTCAACACGGTGGTCCCTGCCAGGGTCCTGACGGTCCCACACTTCTCGCTTGCCAGCATAAGGTGTGGTCAGACCACTGCGTGGCATGTAAAGCTGCGTTAAGGGAAGGTGGGGTGGCATTATCAACCAAACTCCTATCATCCATGTAAAGAAAGGCCTTCACCAGTTTGGCCAAGGGCCCAAGACAAAGGACAGAAAGGCAGGGCTGCATTCCTGCAGCGCCTCACCATAAACAACGCAATGGCGGGGAGCACTCAAAACCATGCGCCGCATATAGTCCAGAACCGCCCGCGCGACCCTGCAGGAATGTCTCGAGATGGGCACCTGCTTCTTGGCCATGTCAATGCCCCCAAGTGCGCAGTTCCTTCAGCTGTTGCTAATTTGGTATTCCTCAATTTCAAAGTACCGACGTTTATTCAAGATTCGGGATATCAAATTATAAGGACGTAGGATATGAAGCTCTACGTATTTCTTTTTCAATTCGCTTGTCATTACGAATATATATCCAACGACGATGCACCGTTGCTATAATTAGCGGGTCCATTCTAGTTCATATATTAATGGAATGAATATTCATATTTCAATATTCAGGAGAAATATATTATGTAGATATATGAAGAACTCGAGAATATCTTTAATAAGATAGGATGATAGAAAATTTATAGATATGATTTCATAGATTTCGAGAAAAATATTTTAGAGAATAATGTATATATATTTTTTATAGATTGATATAGATTAATTTGGAGAATTCTTGAATTGATCTTCTATTCATTGATTTATTTCGTTTTGATAATTATTTATGATTTTATTAATTATATTTGGAATAATCCATTTGAGATAAAATATGTTCTTATCTTAATATAGAGCATATGAATATAGAATTCAATTCGTTCATAATGATTATAAAAAAATAGTCTGAATATTTGTATTTATATTAAGAAAAAGAAGATGAAATATTTCGTGATTCTCTTAATTCTTCTCATATTATAAGATTTATCTATATAGATATTCTATAGAAATTTCTTGAATATTTGTCGTATCTATGATATTTTAGAATAGATAAGGGAATTCTTGGTTCTAGGAGGGATCATAGGAAGGTCTCCAGGGCAAGAATAGGAGAAGGAGAAATATGGATTCATAGGGAAGATGATATTTGAAAAATATGAAATATATTAATTGATTCTTAATTATATTCTTTTTATTTCGTCTCTCCCCCTCTTGGGATTCTCAGGATCCTCTCAGGTCTTGGAATTTCTTTGGAAGGATAATTGGGGAAGAGGGGTCTCGGATAGATTCCAAAAATGAAATCGGAATCTTAAATTTGAAGTTGCTCAAGAATTTTTTAATTTTTCAAATAATAAATTATTTTCTAATTTCTTTCTATTGCGTTTCTTTATATCAGAAAATCTTCAGTTTTTTATTCTATATTAATGATTATGAGATTCATGATATTAGAATTTATGGAATATTTCTATAGATCAATAGAAAAATATATTGATATCTTTTAGATCATATCAGAAATATTAGATAAAGGAATATAAAAATGTCGAAATTTTATTCCGCATGAATAGATGAGAAATGATGATAAATATCTATATATATCTGATAATTATAAGATATATAATTATGGAATATTATATATTCATCTTCTATATTATTTTATATATTCTTTGGGTTCTAAATATTCAGATTCTTATTCTTCTGAAATAAATATCCCTCTATATTGATATATATATATAGAATACATATATATCAATATATTCGTATTGCATGAAAAATTATATTATAGAAAATAATAAAGATCGTTAATTTTGAAGAAAGATAGGATAGAAAATGAATTCCTCAAATATAGACGGATATTGATGAAATATAACTATATTTATCATTCTGAGACAAATTAATTTCATTGTATAGAGATTATTAAGCGGAAATTCGAATGATTTCTATGAAAGGAATAGAAAATATATGTGATTCATATCAGGAGAAATTGATATGAAAATGATGGTATCATATTCTAAATTGAAATTAGATATTATACATCTATATATTCATCAGTATATAGATTAGGATGATCATATTCAATACGAAGAAAATGATGATTCGTATAATTCTTTGATATTATATTGAATCTTTTCTAATCTATCATCTATCTATCACGCTAGCTTCAAAATATAGAAAGAATATTAGGAGATATATAATTCTATTTATTATTATGGGATATTTGAATTATTTTCTATAATAGATGATCAAATTTTCGAATGAAATCTTTATCTCGGAAATAAATAAAAATCATGAATCTATTTCGAGAAAACTATAAAGCTTGCTTAGTCCCTAGCTCACTCAAGACAGCTGGGGGTTCATGGTGCGTGCAAGTGCGTTCGTCTGGTGCGTGATAGGGTGCTTGGATTTTCACGGTTTTGGGGCTATCTAATAACAGTGTATATTCAACTCGGGTGGACGCACCAATTTCAAGGGATCTAAACCTGGTAGGCGTCGTTAATCTTGAATATTCATACGTTCCTTCGATCCGCCGCAATAGTTAGAGCAAGAGGAATAAATGAAGTAGCAAGATCGGATTGGGGTTCTTGGACGACCGCACAAGTAAAATTCTCTCGAGATTTCGAATCATTTCTTTTTGGTTCTCTGCAGGTGGTCACTACGGGTAGAAAGTCCGACACGATCAAAGATGTAGAAGCAAACAGCTTTGCAAGCTGGAGGACGTTTATGAATAAGCGGGTGTCTGTTTCTTGACCCGCCGTCGTTGAACCTCGCAGTCGCACGCCCAGCCCGTCAGTCGCCCGCAGTGCCGCAGCCGCGCACCCGCTTCTTGTAACTTTTAGCAGCTCTTTTATTTTGTGAAGAAAGAGAAAAGTTTTCGAATTGAAGCTTTAATCTGCGTCAAAATGCGTTGGAAATGGAAAGTACGTTCCGCCATCCAATCGCGTATCAGCCAAAGAGAAATGAATCACGCGGAATACCGCTCCGGAAGATAGATAAGGCAGACAACTAAAAATAAAGAAATGATCCGAAATCTTATGAGAGTTTTATTCATGCGACCCAAAGTCTCCAAACGGGAATTTCCGCTTCATTTATCTCCATCTAGAATTTATGAAATAAAAATTCATCTTATATTTAATTCTAGAATTGAAAGCTTCGAAAGACATATGAAATCTAGTTCAATATATTATGGCGCGATCGTTTGCGATTATTTCGACCGCGCAACCTAGCCTTCGCAGCTTGAAATCATTTTAGAGGGGAGTCAGAATCCTTAGCCAGACCCGGAACGGAGAATCCAAATCTTTGATTTATAGGTTGATTTGCATAGATCTACAAATACGTTCCTCCGATCCGCCGCGCAACAGTTAGCCCAAGACGGACAAATGAAGCGGCGAGATCGGATGGGGAATCTCGGGCCGCACGATCAAAATTCTCTCAAGATTTCGAATCATTTCTGAGAAAAATCGTCAGATTTTGAGATGTCTCTCCAATTAGGTTCCATTCTATAATCGAAATATTAAGATGTAGAATTTGGAATTCTACGTATCATTTTCTTCGAAATCAATGCGTTTGTGGTGTTGCGAGGATGTTCTAACGACGATATTCCGTTCTTAGTCCTTTCTAAATTTTTCAAAGATATTGAATGAATTCTTTAATATCAGTTAGGGGCAGGGATAGATATTTGGAAACGAGAAATTCCAATAATTAAAAGAATCAAAAAAATAGAAAATCTTATGGCAGATCGGAAGAACGCGTGCAACCAAAGAAAGAAATAAATTACGCGAAAAATTATTCCTGGGGAAGCGCCGGGGCCCTAGGGAGTCCGCAGGAATCATTTTAGAGGGGAGACAGAAAGGCAGGTCGCGCCCGGTTCGAAATCGCAAACGATCGCGCCATAATATTGAAACAGATTTCATATATCTTTCGAAAGCTATAAATTAGAATCAATACAACATGAATTTTCATTTCATAAATTCGTAGAGATTTTTTTTATGTCACTTGAGAATTTAAATGATATTTTCAAAATCAACTTTTTGAATCAGAAAAACATCAATTTCAT
This sequence comes from Symbiodinium pilosum, assembly GCA_905231905.1. Classification (NCBI taxonomy): domain Eukaryota; class Dinophyceae; order Suessiales; family Symbiodiniaceae; genus Symbiodinium; species Symbiodinium pilosum. Next base: position 156,040 of record CAJNIZ010044227.1, on the reverse strand, counting down.
TCAATTAGGCTAGTTCCTTCCCCGCTGCTTTATCGTGGCTTTACGTTTGCTTAAGAGGGACCTTTCTTCACTGGTCAAGAGCCCTGGGATGATCCGATCGTTCTTCACGGGCGGCATTGACAATTCCGCCGCGGAGTCGCTTTCGGTGAAACTCCTGACAACTAAGGTTCCTCTGAGTTCCTCTTATGCTTGCTGTGATGCAATATGTTATCAGCCGCGATCAGACGAATGTTCGATGAAACTTGGGCTGACGGCCCAGGGGTGCCAATGAGGAAGCAGACCGCATCACCAAGCATCAGTTCAGCGACTTCGATGAAACCAAACGTGTGTCAGTGACTTGGTTTGAGAGTGATCTTTCGATACTTGATTTTATTTTGGATTATACCAACTTCAGACCGACTCTTGAAGAGTTGAGATCAGATTCAGCTGTGCAACCCGTGTTTGGCAAAGTATGCTTTGAGAAGTCCCAGTGAAAAGGTTAGCAGAGGACCTCGTTTGCGATGGGGGTCCTGTGACCTCGATGTCCAGATCTTTTTGATTTGTGTCTGTGGAGGTTTCAGCCTGTCAATATTTGTTGAGTCCCACCCATCCCAACCTGTAAATTTTCCATTTGTACAAACAGCCCTGTATGGTCGCCATTGGGGGTCATGTGACCCCGGCTTTTCCGCATGTGCGTCATATGCTTTCATTGGATGGCGTACTGATTTCTTCGGGTTGTGCATCCCAAAGCATTCGGTTGTCCGCGTTGCATGCTGATGTCACAGTTACACCTTTACATGTTTCCTTCCCTCCCCTTAATGATTGTTCCGCTGGAACGGCGATGTTGGGCTTTCTGGGGTACAAGTCTAAATTGGGGAGTGAAGCGGACCAAACAAATTGTTCCCCATAAAAGCCAGTTGGGGGGAGATGAGGGGGTGGGGTCCTTGGGGATTCCGTACGCCCGCCTTCTCTCAGGTTCGGTGGCGTTACCATGCATTCAGTCTCTGTGGATGTCAGTTCAGTCATGTACATGTGGAGCTTGTGGCGGACTGGGGGACGTTTTATCATTTTTTGGTAATGTCGCATGTTGTGCTTGATGGCAAACATGTATTTCAGTTTCATGAGTTTTTTCAAATCCTCATGATTTCGGTTTTGAGAAACTCGGTTTTCAGTTGGTTTCACTTGAGCTGGATGATGTCCAGATCTTTTCGATTTGTGTCTGTGGAGGCTTCAGCCTGTCAATATTTGTTGAGTCCCACCCATCCCAACCTGTAAATTTTCCATTTGTACAAACAGCCCTGTATGGTCGCCGTTGGGGGTCATGTGACCCCGGCTTTTCCGCATGTGCATCTGTCAAATGCTTTCATTGGATGGCGTATACTGATTCCTTCTGGCTGTGCATCCGAAAGCATTCGGTTGTCCGCATTGCCTGCTGATGGCACACTTGAAGGTTTACATGTTTCCTTCCCTCCCCTTAACGATTGATTGTTCCGCTGGAACGGTGATGTTGGGCCTTGTGGGGTACAACGCTGGACCTGAAGGGTAGAAGAGTCTCCATGAGATGGCGAAGACTTGCTGAGAAAACGGTCTCAGCCGGAAAAGGTTTCGCACTCCTGAAACACCAGCTCTCAGGCTTTTGAAACTTTGGTGCCTCAGTGGCGCTGGTGCCTCAGGCACAGACAGATGGACATGACAATTCCAACAAAGAAAGTGGTGGCCTTAGACACAGCCTGCAAACTGCTTTTGCTTTTTCAGGCCAAACTAAATTCAAGTAGGGATTTTTTTTGCTATGTTCTGTATTTTGGGCGCCGTTTTTTTTTCCGACCCCACCAAACAATACCAGATCCTGAATAATTTCCCCGTTCCGCCCCCCTCTACAAAACGGGGTCCTACAAAGCTTTAGTGCTCATATGATTGCACGTGACAAGGTGTCAGCAACCACACATTCCGTTTCCTTGACAGATGACTGACTAACACCCGTATTGAGGTGGCGCGCGACCAGGAGGCTACCAGGTGAAGGAAGAGTACGTTGTACTGAAAGGCTGTTTGATCTCAGCTTCCGTTGGGGTGTTGTCGGAGCCCGCGGGCATGGCAAAGCAGAGTCGCATTACACGCGTTTTTGACTGCTTTGCAAATGCAAAGGCTCCCCGCCGGAATTGGGACCGTAGCTGTTATATTATGTTTCGTGAATTGAATATTGCAGAAACTTTTGCAGCGCCTTGTAGCCGTCAATGGCAATGGACATTTTCGCGAGGTGGTTGGGCCGAATTGGGCACTGTGTGCTGATTACGTCCAATGAGTTGTTTAGAGGCCCGGTTCAGAAAGCTGGCGGGACCAGTCTGTTCAGCAAAAGCCGCAGCAGCGGCGGCGTCGGCGGCGGCACTGTACAAATCGACTGCCAACGCAGCAGGTTCAAACTTTTGCTTATGTGTTTGTAGCTTTTTTTGGTGATGGATCTCAGGATAGTGGCCATGATGACCATGGTGACAACAGCAAGCATGTCCGAGCTTAGCGGAGAATTGCAGCACCACAAATGGTGCTGCTTGTCACCCATAGCCCATGCAAACAGATGTTAACATGGTCTATGGGCTGTGTGTTGCTCTTTGAACTCGAGAACGTTTGGGGTTCAGCATGCAGGCCGTTGCTCAGATGGATTTGAGTGCAGCATCGTGGAACAGTATGCAAACAGGGAGGTGTATAGCGATTACTTTGAATTGCATTAAGTCGGGATGAAAGCTGGTTGTATGTAAGCGACCTGCTTTCCTACCCATTGTTCTGTCCCGTCCGTACATGCAAGTGGCACGAGAGCATGTGATCTTGCACAATATTTTGTTACGTCTTCTCCGCTTTCCTGAATGCCAGACGACTTATGAAGTCTTGCATTTTGCAACAGTGTTGGCATGGCATACCATGCTTGAGGGTGTTTCATTGGAGCCAAGTATTTTGCAGCCCAACTTGGATTTGGTGGGACATGATTTTAGGCAGCCCATAAAATCAAGTATTACCACATGCCGTGTGTCGAAGGAAAAATTCTTGCCCGCCGACCAACTCAAAGAGTGGGATGCGCAGTCCATGCCACATGCAGCACTGCACCTTGTACCCAATGGAATGCCGCACTGCGTATCGCCTCGAGCAAAGCGGCGCCATGTCCATGTCCAGGTTGTGAATCTGCGGATCGTTCTTGGCCAATGGGGCAGATCTCTGTGTGACCTGCCACAAGGCCACAGGCATCTCTGTGTGACCTGCCACAGGGCCACAGGCATACAGCAAAGCGTCCATCGCAGCCTTGCTTTGCAATCTCATGTGATGTCATGTTGTGGTGCAATTATGGAATACCGCGAATCCACGTAGCCAGTAGCCGGATTGTAGGAGGCCGTGATCTTTTGTTGGATGCGTTGCTAAACAAAGGCTTTGGAAGGTTTTGTTGAATGGGACGAAACATCAACATTTTTCACCAACAGCAGATGTCAACAACGCTATAGACCGCGCGTAGGCAATATTTGTTCAGACCAGGCAAAAAAAGGGTGTGAAACCAATGAATTTGCATTACTGATTTGACATGTGTGGGCTGAACTTTGTTCAAGTTGGTTTAACGTGAGGTTTGCATGGAAGCCTTTTGCCGCTCGCTGATCTTTGTTCATTGCAGTCCCAGGATGCTGTTTTTTTTTTTTTTTTTGGATGTGGATTGACTGTTTCATGTTCAAGCCTGGCAAGTGGCCACTGAAAAAGTGGAATGGTTCGTGACTTTGCTGCACTTGCCAAAAGGGTTTGCATCCAGTCGTGTGTGATTTAATTGAATGCATCAATTTATTGAATATGTGGGTGATGCACAAATTTCTCATCCACCTAAGCTCATGAATAAGCGCGCTGAAATGCAAAGAGGTCTTGCGAACAAATTGGTTTTGGCATGCTTTCTAAGGAGTCAAAACAGAAAATAGTGCAGGGCGCCGTCGCTGTTCCATTCAGCAACGTTCACGGCACAAAGGATTGACGCAACCACGAAACATGTTGAATGTAGGTTCGTCGGTTTAGTCGGAACATACGTCGTGATGCGCATGGGACAGTCCAGATGCTAGGTCTTCCGGGTGCAGAGTAAGATTATGTCCTACTTTTGGTATATTTTGAGTGCAGTATTTTAGAGGGAAAGTCCACTTTCCGTTGAACCAGCAGCAGAGAACACGCCCACACAACGAAACCAGTTTCACGTAGCAAACTGGATCTCGATGTCCGTTCGACATGGATGTTTGCGTTCCAAAGCGAACGCAATTGCTGAATGCGGGTGGTCGGCGTGGGACCAGGCTTGTGTTTGAACATGGTGGCTTGACAGTTTTCACAGCAGCGCATGTATGGAATGTGGCAGCAGGCCCTGGAGATCCTTGGCAATGTGAAGAAGGCCATCCAGACATGACTATTTTTCGTGTGGGAGTGATAGATGTTGCCCGGGCGAAGGATGTGCAGCCAGATGTGGTGTGCGTCAATGCCGCCATTTCTTGTTGCAAAGCTCCTGCAGGCAACATTTGTTCTTTGTTTTTCCTTTTGTGCATGGGGGCAATTCCCGGGTCTCTTAGTATCATGTTGCGAAACATGGATGGGGCAAAACGGATAAGTAACGTCATTTCATAGTTGCAGTCAGTGTCGCTTGTCGCTTGTCCTCCTGACATATGACAAGTGAAGATGTGCAGGACACGTTCGGCAAGGCAACATCAACTTACAAACTTGGGGCGTTGCTTTGGCTCTGTAAGCATCTTACGTGTGGTGCAGTGCTTGTTTTGCTTGTACGCAATCGTGCAGCAATGCCAAAGCAGGTTACGGACTTGCGCGTGCTGGTGTTGTGCTGAGTTGAGAAGTCGCAGGCAAGCATGCAACCTGTATGTTCTTTTTTTCAGGAAGCTGGAGCCGTCAGTGGTGTCGTACAAAGCTGCAGCTTCATCATGTAGCGGTTCCGGAAAATGGCGTTCCGTCGTGGCCTGGACAACCGCTAAGCTTTATCCCAGCTGGACCTGCAGATGTGTTGAGGCGCTCAATGCTGTGAACATTCTCGAGGCAGCTGGGATTGAGGTGCGCCTGCCAGCTTTTCTACAAATGTGAGATCAACCTGCAATGCAAGTGGGCCAGGCAGATGAAAGGGTTTGCAAGGTTTGGCTTGTTTACCTCGGTGCAGATCTTAAGCATCCAGAGCATAGTGCATGTGGTCGGGGCCAGGCAACATACAGCTGACAGCCGCCGTCAGGTCCCGGCTTCTCATTTGCAGTGGCATTGTTGTTGATCTTCCGAGCTGAAGGCAATTTGTCCCCGAAAATATTTGTGGGCTCCGTTGCACGGCCAGTGCTGTCATATGCTATTTGGCCGAGATGCTGGCCGCTTGCTGCCATTGGCTTCACCACCAAGCGGAGGTTGGATGTTGCAGCCTGAGTCGTGGCCTTTTCGATTGACGGTTCCTCTTGTACATTTCATGAGATGCAGAGATGGGGTGATGCAAGACGAGTCCAGCTTGCTTTCAAGACCGAGTGCACATGTTGGCTTACGTCAGGAGGGGAATTCGTCCAGATGCAACCAGCTACAACGTGACCTGGCGCATTTTGCTTCGTCTACAAATCACATGTATGTTGATGCATCGTGTGTACAACACGTTTGGTTGCAATTCCTGATCAAGTACGCAAAACAGGCTTTGATTGCCGGAAGCTTGTGGCAGCAGGCTTTGCTGCAAGCTTGCAGGACGTCTTTTGCGCACTACCGCACACTGATGCGCAGAGTTTCTTGCCTCGATTTCCGTTTGTCAGGATACGCCTAGAAGACCTCAGAGTTGATGTTGTTACGGTGGGGACATGTCTGCGAGCTCTGGAGGCACGAGAGCAGCATAGAAAAGCACAGTCCTGATGATTAGTATTACATCGTATGGAAACCCGGTACTGCTTGGACCTTGCAAGGTCATACTTGGTGCTTGTAAGCGGGGTAGAAAAGGTTTCGGTGAAGGGGTCTTCCGGAAGAAATGCCCTCTGTCGATCTGCAGATGGCGTCCAGAGCGATAAGCCACTGTTGGATGCCAGCGCAGACACAAGTTGTTCTCCGGTGGCAATTCTCAAAGGGCTCAACTTAATTACTTTAGCAGTTGGAGCTGTGTACCTGAAGGGCTGCCTCATGTAGACAAGAGAGGCCAACCGCAGCCGGTTGGCCTTAAGCCTTCTCATGCATCTTGCAGGGCTTGCACAGGAAATCAAGGAATGTCATTATTCAGGCACATGATGAGCTGAACTTCCTTTATCACCTTTGTCTTGGGCAGCGTATGTGTCCCGTGCTCCTGGACAGGAAGCTTTGTGCTGGTCCAGAGCTTCACTTCTGCTGTGTGCTCAGTCATTTTACGTTCCATTTACACTGTCAGGCCGGCTTCCGGTTGTTGCGTGCGAGGGTGTTCCGTCAAGGCAGAGTTTATCATCCATGTCTCCACATTGGTTGGCTTGGTTCGGAAGAGCTTAGCCAATCAGCCCTCGAATGCCTCACAAGCGCAAGGCTCCTGTTGCAACAAATCATTTGGGTACTGCCCCACTCGGTAACAGGTCGATCATACTTACAGTCATAATATTTTTTGTTCTTAATATAGTTACCCCTATAGACTGTTACTGGGTGCGGGCAGTACCCAATAAAATCATACCTTAGCTAGAGCTCGCAAGCAGTCATTCCCGTTGTGCACAGAACAGCTGTTAAGCATGACACGAGGGTCGCCACTTGCATTCAACGTTGCCGGGCGAGTTGAGACTGATAATGCACAGCACAGTTACCAAGCTAGGCGAGTTTCGTGTGTGGGGGCTTGTGTGGGCACTGCTGGCTTGTTCGGACGGGTTTCTGATTGGGCTCTGTGCGGTGTATGAACAACCTTTGCCTAGGTTGGCTTCAGCCAAACCCACCCGGCTGACGAACGCGGTGTGTATGCTACCTGCTGGACGCTCTGTGTGTTATCTCATGCTGCAGGATATGAGCCACAACCGTTTCTCTCCATGAAAGGAACTAGTCTTCGGGCGGCCATGGACAAAAAAATCCACGCAAACCGTGCTTACCGATAGGGGAAACCCAACACCGATACCCTTAACAAATGCTGTTTACCGATNNATGCTGTTTACCGATAGGGGAAACCCAAATAAGATACGGCCTCTTCTGGCAATAAGAATTTTTGGGCGAGCTCATATGCAGTGCTAAACTGAGGCTCTCACATGCTTCGAGGCCCGGAAATCCTGAGCTGTTGAAAGCCTAACCTTGAACTGGGGCGCAGCATGCTCGACAGGATTCGCAGTGGAGAAGGTCGCTGCAAATGCTGGTTTTGTCCTCAGCCCGAGGAAATGTCCGAGCACTGTGTCTTCTGTCTTCAATTCAAAATACCTTGGAAAGGCAACACTTCCAGCCCAGCACTGAATCGTTTGAGTTTGGCAAGCCAGATGACTTTCGCATGGCATGGGCTTCAAAGGATCTACTCGGACAGCTTCATGGTACTGCAGTACGAGCCTTAAATTTGGGATGAACTTGAGATTGAGATGCCTGCAAAGTGCAGGCAGGTCAGTTTAGAACAGTTTTTTTTGGAATTTCTGAGGTGTTGCTCTACCATGCTGCAGCAGCGGCCTGCTCAAGCGGTGGGCGATGGACATCTGCACATGAGGCTTATGGTTCCTGCACAGGTGTCACCGTAAAGAGGCCATGTTGTGAGGTCCTCCTGAGAATGGCCAAAGACTCCAAAGGCTTCAAGCTGGACGTGGTGTCTTATGGCCCGGGCCCAGGACTTCCCAAATGGATCACATCGTTGTATCTTGCCAGGCTCCATACTGACCGGCTTGGAAACTGTTGGGTCATGGGCTGAGAGGACGGTTTGGACAAAAGATGGCCGCAGCACGTAGTTTGGGCAAAAGATGACATGGCCAAGGCCGCATGCAGCTTTTTGCATTGGTCGAAAATGCGCTGGAAAAATGTAGTGTGGCTCTGAGGTTGTGGGACTCTGCTACGATGATCCTGCAGTCCATGCAGAGCTCCAAGTTATCAGCTTCTCAATACGCTGTGTGTCAATCTTGCTGATGAAGATGGTTACAGTTATGGGTGAGCAGTCAGAAAGCAAGGCAATGCTGTCACATCCGCGTGGACAGCGTGGCCCAGACTTCGTTGTTTAGCACCCTGGGTTGTAGTGGAACAGGTGGGCCAGCTTGCGTGGCAACTGCAAGTTTGCATGGCACTTGATACCTGGCGCAAGGCAATGAATGGATGTTAGTTCTGCGGCAGTGGGCTTCACAGAAAAGTCGGGCAATCCGGGCAATCAATGCTGCCATATGCAGCTTCGGTAACCTCTTCCACTGGCAATGGGCGCTGCTGACTTACACTCTTACACTGCTGCCTAGCGATTTGGGCAAAGCAGCTCTGACAGCAAAACGATGGTCGGCTTAGGTATACTTTGATGCAGGATGCAAGCTGCAGGCACGCTTTCCCTTGACGACGTGTGGCAGCCAAGCATGCCTCATCAGTACGCGGGTACTAGGAGCTGCGTTGCGGACATCGTCACTCACAACACCTGCATCGACAGCACAGGCCGAAAGTCAAAACGGCTTCAAATGGTCTCAAGCTTCCGATCCTCAGTAGACAAGCCATCAAATGTCAGGGATGGACGGGTCCCGGTCCTGGCCTTTGTCAGTCCAGGCTGGGTGCCGCAAGCTTGCACAAGTTTGTCACATCTTGATTGTAGTTTGCCATGACGTCATGCAGCGCCATAGTCTGGTTGCGAAGGTGTTGGCAGAAATGCCTCGGAATGCCCTTCAAGCTGACCAAATTTCCTTTGGTGCTGATGGCTTATCCTTCCCAAGGGCCTCTTGCTGCTAGCAATTTCACTGAGACAAGGCCCTCGCAGCCAGCATGGATGTTGCCATGCAGTGGCAACAAGCTGTGCGCCAATGACTCAAGAGGTTGAGAGCATTTTGAAGGCCTTTCCCAAAGCAGCAATGCTGTGCACCAGCATAGCATAAAGGCCTGGCGGTCTATGCTGGGGTTGCAGGTGCATTGCTTTGCTGCCCTTACCGAGCACTTGCGGACAGTCGTCGCTTTGGGAAGGTGTTGTTCAATCAGCAGCCCTGCTCAATGCCTGCTTGAGCACATGCGTGGACCTGCCATGTAGCATTCATGTTTTCTTCCTTTTTGCCTCGGGCCATGCTGTTCAAAGATTTATGCCTTTTGTTGATGCCGGCCAGGTGTCTTCACTGCTGTGGGGCACAGCTTTGGCGCTTGCCCTGTGTTCCAAACAGGTGCTGGGATGTAACAAGAAACCAAAATCGGACTTGCTTGCAAGAATTGCGAGGAGCCGAACCTTGCCTGCTTTGAGACCTTGTTGTTTGGCTGTCCACCTCCCAGTTTCTGGATGCCTTCCCCCTGATTGTCTCCATTGACGGTATCCAATGGCAGGCAAAAAATCGGCGGCTTGGTCTTCGTCTTTGGCTTTGATGGCTTCGATGGAGATGCTGGTGCCTCAGGTCGAGATCAGACTCCTGCGGAACGCGTCCAACGCTGCAAAGATTAGGCTGCGGACTCTACCAGATGAAACCGCCAGAGCCTGCGTTGCAAGAACTTGTGGCAGCTGGGGTCTTGGACACCATGCCGAGCGGAGCTATGTCATGTTTTCTGCCCAACTTGGATTTCATTGGGCAAGCAGTAGCACCCAAGAAAGCAAGATCATGGCTGTAGACTGCCGGACACTAACACGGGATCGGAGCTGACCGTGCTGAGGGTGAGGGATGCAAGGGTCAACGGTCATGCGCTTGGTTGTTTAGCTGTAATCTGACCGATCTGTAGGCCTTGCTTGTCCACTTTATCATTTTGGCGGTTCCATTGGATGCCATTTCATCATCTGGTTTTCTGGATTGATAGCTGGGTATGAATGCCTTCCCACCCCCCGGGCCCGTGACGGCTTTTCCTTGGGTGGTTTCTCTGAGGAGTGCGGACCCCAACGGGCGGCACTAGGGGCACTCCCACGCCCGACGAGGACCCGCTCCTCCAACCCTTGCTGGCTATCACGGGGTGACAGCGCCCTCGTCCTGTCCCTGCCATGTCACAGCTGGCTGCGCCTTGCGTTTCTGCCTTGGCAGCTGTGGAACGGAGCTCTCCGTGTCTGTATCAACTCCCCTCCTGGCCGAGATCGTGCTGCCTTGTCCTGGTCCTGTCCCTCCTGTTCCATTGGGTTTGCGCGGCGTTGAGGTATTGCTTGGCTTCCTTTCCACAGCATTGTTGCTGCCTTACATGCTACTGGATGCCACCTATCGTATTCTCCTGACCTGTGGAGACCTGGCTTTAATGAGCAGTGCTTCAGCTTCAGCTGCTTCAGCTGCTTTTAGTTTCAGTTGTGCTGCACGCCCAGCAGCTTGCCGTGTGGCTTCCACTTCCGATGCACTCCGCGCGGCTTGTCATTTTCTGTCTGTTGCCTTTGAGCTGCGTGCTCTGCAGCTAGCCATGTGGTTTTCACTGCAGCTGCACGCCCTGCAGCTTGCCATGTGGTTCGCACTTCAGCTGCACACACCACGCAGCTTGCCGTGTGGTTTTCGCTTCCGCCGCACGCCTCGCAGACTGCCACTTCTTTCACTATCTTCGCCTCAGCTGCGCGCCTGGCAGTGTTCTCTTCACTTGCACGCCCCACAGCTTGCTATGTGGCTTCACTTCAGCTTCAGCTGTTCTCCCCGCAGCTTGTCATATCATGCCTGATCCGTTCAGTTGTGCTGCGCGCCCCGCTGTTGCCGTGCGGCTTTCTCTGCATTTGCACGCCCCGGAATAGGCCAGGCCTTTCTGCGCGCTTCTTGTCGCCATCTTTTTCGCTGTGTAAATCATCAGGGGATGTTGCTCTTGGCAACAGCTTCTGTTCTGCAATTACCTCTTCCGCCCTTTGTGTCTCGCCTCTCTCACTTGCATTCCCGATGTAGGTCAGCTTCGCAATCACTTTTTGTTTGGCGGACTGCCTCAGCATGCCCTGCCGCGGCTTAGACCCAGTCAGACTCTTGCCTCTTCGTGCGTGTACCTCCGGGCTTGCACTCGGCCTCCCATCTCCACACGGCCCCTCGTGCATGCCTCATGGTCGTCCGCGCTTTCGCCGTGGTGTTGGCTGGCTGGCTAGCTGGCTGGCTGGCTGGTTTTGGTTGGTTGGTTGGTTGGTTGGTTGGTTGGTTGGTTGTGCTGTGGTGGTGGTGACCGTGGTGGTGGTGGCGGCGGTGGTGGTGGTGGCGGTGGTGGTGGTCGTGGTGCTGGTGCCGGTGCCGGTGCCGGCTGGTGCCGGTGCCGGTGCCGGCTGGTGCCGGTGCCGGTGCTGGTGCTGGTGGCGGTGGTGGCGGCGGTGGTGGTGGTGGCGGCAGCGGCTGTGGGTGTGGTCGTGGTCGTGGCAGTGCTTGTGGTCGTGTTCGTGGCCTTGGTCGTGGTGGTTGCGGATGTTGCGGCGGCGGCTGCGGTGGTGGTGGTGGCGGCGGCTGTGGTCGTGATCGTGCTTGTGGTTGGGTGGTGGTTGCGGCAGCGTGGTGCTGCCGGTGCCTGGTGCCGCTGCCGGTGCTGCTCCTTCCCCCGCTGCAGCCCGGCCTTGCCGTGGCATGTGTTGCTGCCGGTTTCCTGTAGCTGCTCATCCTCGTCCCATGCTGCCCAAGCCACAATTTTGCAGCTTCTTCTCGCTCCCCTTCCCCTATTCCAGCCCGGCCTTCCCGCAGCATCTGCTGCTGCCGCTTCACCATGGCTGCTCCTCGCAAGCTTTTGAGCTTTCCGAAGCTTCTTGGTTCCCTTCCCCCCGCCC
>CAJNIZ010044227.1:104000-144182 GCA_905231905.1 Symbiodinium pilosum | reverse complement strand
TTCCCTATGGCTGCTCATCCTCGCACGCTTCCCGGCGACCAAGTTTCAACTCTTGGCTTTTTAAAGCTTCTCCTGGCTCCCCCCTCCCCCGTTGCAGCCCGGCCTTCCTGCAGCATCTGCTGCTGCCGTTTCCCTACGGCTGCTCATAGTCGCAAGATTCCCGTGCTGCCCAAAACCGCAATGTTTTTTTAAGCTAATCGAAGCTCCCTCCTCCTGCCCTTTCCCCACTGCAGCCCGGCCTTACCGCAGCATCTGCTGCTGCTGCTTCCCTATGGCTGCTCGCCCTTGCAAGCTTCCCGTGACCCCAAAAGCATCCACAAGTTTTCTTTGTCTGTTCAATGGCCGGACCCTGATCCCCTTGCTCCAATGCCACTGAACCTTGTCAATCACTTCTGCTCAAAGTCCAACCTCTGGGAGCAAGCCCGCCTACCTGAGCCTGTTGAGCTTCTTCAGTCCAGGTCGGCCTTTCAAGCCTCCGGTACTCACCTTCTTCACGTGCCTTGCTGTTCCTGGAACCGGCCCTACCGGCCTTGGGGCCCTGCCTGGTCGTCCTAAAGGGTTAGAACCCCCTCTAGAACCCTCTGCGGAAAGGGCTGATGACGTTTTCGGAAGCCCCCTCAGATGCAGTGGGAAGAGTCTGGGAGGCCGCAGCCGTAAGCTGCAGGTTCACTCCTTCCTTCCTTCTGAATGCCTTCCCAGGAGCAATCGTTTTTATCCCAGCTGTGCTACGTAATAATGGGGTTCTTGGGTATTCAATCATAGATCACCTATGACTTTTAGTTGTTGGATGGATTCGTTTGAGTTGTATTTACCCTGAACCTAAAAGGAAGCGGGAAGGCGGAATCTGGCAGGATTTGGCTGCATTTCTGGGACTGAGCATCACAAAGACTTTGCAGGGCTGTCCCTTCCGAGCTCCTGAATAAGTCTCATACATTTAGCGGCTCTTGCTGATTTGCTGGTGGCGCTCCTGCCTGCGTGGGGTCTGTTTGGCAAGCTTTCGTACCATGTCCCAGGGCACCTTGTCTCAACCCGTGGCTTCTGATTCTCCACTTCGGCGTATAGCAAGAACCACGGACGAGTTGCGTTGGAGGTCCCACTTTCAAAGATCCCTAATATAAGTGGGCAGGATTGCGAGATGAAATTTAGTTACTTTGCAAGCTCAAGGCCTTTGAAGTCTGTCATAGGAAGTAGGGCCCAGCGTGTTGCTCCCTTCTCGGGATTGTCGAGCTCTCGCGTGAGCTCCCTGTCCACATGCTTACATGCATCTTCTTCTGTGGTGTCCGAGCCTGTTTCGCAACTGGCCACTCCTTTTCATTGTGGAGCTGCGTTTATGCTGCAGAATCTCTGCAGGGACGCTTATTCCACCATGCGCTCTCAGCATGGAGGCCAAGATCTCTGAGCTTCCAGTCTCAACTTTAATCCTTTCCTTCCTCCCTAATACAAAAGGGGCGCCCCATCCACACCCCACAGCGCATATGCCGACCCGCGTTTCATATGTGGGGGAGGTATTTATCGTAAGACCCGAGCACAAGGGGGGATAGAGTAAGATCTTATCGAAACTAATTGAAATTTAGCAGCCTAATCAGCATCCAATAGAAGTCGGTTGAGCGAATGAAAACCTTTTAAAGTACATGTAGTTAAAATCAGTTACTAGTAGATCAATTAGATCCGAATAGAAATCGTAAGAAGAGCAGTTAACATCTACTTAAAATCAGTTTAACTAGCATCAAGTGAAATCTAATTGACGTGTCATTCAAATCAGTTGAAATCTAAGTAAGATCTAGTTACAATCTGTTTAAAAACGACCTAAAGTAATCCTAGACAGTCATGCTACGGAACCTTTAATTCAGAGGATCCGAGCCCGGACTTCATAAAGGCGGGGCGTTTGATGCAAAACTTTGCGTAAACATGATTTCTCCGAACCAGCTCGTCGAGCTCCAATTGGTGGGGCTCAGGTTGCCTCTCGTGTTGCTCAGGGTCCTCGAGACTTCTTCTGGGAGTTTTGCTTCTTTGGTCTTCTTTGAGTTGCTTGCATCTCCCGCCAGAGAGGCCCCTTCCTCACCTACACCCGTCTCCTCGTCCCAGGCTTTCAGACCGCGGTCTCTCCGCCTTGAGGGCTACCTGCATGAGTAAATGTCAAAACGTCAAGGGTTGGTGAATACTTTGGAAAACGATGTTCCTGCCCTGCGTGAGGCGCTTGAATCTCTCAGGGCGGTGCCTGATTCTGGTTTATCTCAATTAATTTCAGTTCCGGCCTCAGCAGCGACTCCCCAGCAAGTTGAGCCTCTGTCCTCATCCGCCTTGTCCGGCCGTCGTGGCCTTGCATCTCCGCAGCAGCGTGAACCGTCTTTACCTTTGCGTTTGCGTGCTAGGATTTCTTGCGCCCCTGTCGCAGTTCCCCAGCAGGGTGACATTCCTTTCGGGTGGTGTCTCCCCCGGTTGTTTTTGTGGCCCACCCTTGTTCCTCCTTCAGTTGACCTGTAGAGGATATTTAAATTCGGGGTGAGATCAGGATAGGGGATCGGTGTTTTGCATCCCCGGCCGGGGGCAGCTGTTCCTTCCATCAGCAATACAGTGCTTGTTGATTCTCCTTTGCCTGATTTTGTCTTGTTCTTTGCAAAGACTCTGGCCAGGTCAGTCAAGTGTGAAATAGTAGAGCGTGCTTGGAAGGCAGGCGTTGAGGTGGGAAAAATTCTCAGGAGAGAAAAGGCAGTTTTGAGGCGTCTGCCCCCATTGGCTCACGTAACGCCGTTTACATTGTGTTGTGGTGCAATCGGCCTCCTGTTGCCAAGATCTTTTCAAATTTGGGCGTTTCAAGGACTACGTTGTGAAACCAACAGGTGTCTCTGGAGCTGACTGCTGCGCCGACCCCCGAGGCTCAGAGAGGGGGAGGGTTCTAGGCGCTAGGAATTTCCTGCGCGAGCCACGGAGCAGCGAGGGCGCTGCGAAGAGCAGCCAGGCGGCTGCGCCAGGACAAGAAGGAGAAGAAGGAAAAGGAGCGTGGGCGCTCTTCTTGGACCAATCAATTCAGATTGGTGGCGGAGCCCGGACCCCCGCCTAGGAGGGCGAAAGGGGGGACGGGCGGCGGCTGAAAGATCAGCCTCAATGCCAGGCGAGGAAGCTGGAAGCTCATCTTCGGGCGGGCAAGGCAGTGATGACCGAAGCAGCGGCGTCTGGACTTTGCTCCCGAGTTTTGACCCTTCAGCAGATGATCCTCGAGAGTACCGAGATAAAGTGAAGTTTCTGCGTCAGATTTGTCCAGTCAAGGACAAGGGCATGTTGGCACCGCGATTGGCAATGCTGTGTAAAGGCAACGCCTGGGCGCAGGTGAAAACATTGGATGCGGCCAAGCTCACTGATCCCGAGAAGGGTGTTGACGAGTTGCTTCAGGCACTGGCCTCGTGGGGCGAGGCCGCGAACCTCCAGACCTACGACAAGTGCGCGAAGGCGCTCTGTCGAATCCAGCAAAAGAACAATGAGACGACCATGTCTTATGTGAATAGGCTGGCTGTTGCATTCCATGAGATGGGTGAAGCACTTACCGTCAAGGAGTTGAAGGCTTTCCATCTTGCTCCGACAGAGCGCCTTGACCTCAGAGGACAAGCGAAAGGTCACCACGCTGAGCGGTGGCGCTTTGGATGCAGCTAGGATTGAGCAAGCCATGAGGACCCTCTCTGCGAAGGTTCTGACGGCCGGCAACGAAGCCAAGAAGCGGATCTATCCGGCCAACTTTGTTGACACCGAGGACTTCGAGGAAGTCAACGTGACAGAAGAGGACTAGGATGAGGGCCAGATGGTGGCCCATCTGGCAGAGACTGG
Organism: Symbiodinium pilosum; assembly: GCA_905231905.1. Classification (NCBI taxonomy): domain Eukaryota; class Dinophyceae; order Suessiales; family Symbiodiniaceae; genus Symbiodinium; species Symbiodinium pilosum. Next base: position 140,363 of record CAJNIZ010044227.1, on the reverse strand, counting down.
AGATGAAGACGCCATCTTCGTCTTGGACTATGGGGAACAGATCGTGGACCTTGTTCAGGAGATGCCAGAGCTCGCGAGCTGTTTCAGCACTTATGCTGCAGCCAGACAGACTGCGCGATCGAGTGAAGAACAGATGCTTCTGGCCACCTCGTGGAAACAAAGGTTCATCCAAAGGACGCGGACAAGGTGGACGCAAAGGCCGCGGAGCACCACAGCGAAAGTCCCTTGCAGAAAGGATCGCTTCTTCATTGTGTAGAATCTGCGGACAGCGTGGACACTGGAAAGCGGAATGTCCTCAGAACCGAGGAGCTTCCAACCAGGACATCTCGAACTTTGCCGCGGAGATTCATGATGATGAGTCCGAAGCCCCCCCCGGAGATCTTTACCAGCTGCCCTACGACCAGGCCTTGAAGTCGGTGATGCCCAACAACTCCGCCTCGACCGCTGCCGACACGAAGAACAAGAAGAACCATGGCCACAAGAAGGGTACGCTTTCGAAGGTCCCAGCCTTAATTAACATGCAATCACATGCGTTAACGTTGTTCGGTCAGCGTGAAGAACTTGTTGATCCTGTGCGTTCGGCGCAAAAACACATGTCCACACGCTCCTTGCGAGAGCGACTCATGACCCTTTGCCCAACATGGGGGAAGCTGAGGGAAGCTGAAGAGTTTTGTGACAGGGCGTTTTTAGCAGACAGGACCGTAGATCAGGCTGTAGCAGCCATTTTGGACACCGGAGCCAGCAGGACTGTCATTGGAAAAGCCCAGTGCAAACGTTTCCTGGGTCAGTTTCCTACTCATTTCCGAAGTCAGACTAAGACAGCACCCTCTCAGGTGATTTTTCGTTTTGGCAACAATGGGATTTTGCCAAGTCTACATTCTGCATATATCCCTTATGGAAAGAAGTGGTTTAAGGTTGAGGTAGTGGATGGCAAAACCCCATTCTTGTTGTCAAATGCTGTGATGCGCCAACTGCGATGCAAGCTGGATTTTGAAGCTAACAACCTGTGGATTCCGGAATCACAACAGACAATTCCCCTTAAAGTAGGAAGTAAAGGGCTGTACTATATAGATATGGTTGATTTCTTGGGTTTGAATGGAAGCTCGGATCCGATCCTGCTTGAGTATGCCTTGGACCGCGAGCTCCCCGCAGGCATTCGGGATCATCTGTGCTACGTGACCCCTCCTCAGACCGCCAGACCAACAGGAGTGACCAGTCTCAGGCAATGGGGAAACTTGAGCTCGACGAGGGCAAGTTCAAGGGACACTTGTTTATGGAGGTTCACGACAATCATCCCGAGTATACCCGCTATATACTCGGAAGAAAATTGACCTCTCCATCGCTGAAAAGCTATCAGGGCTTTGCTCGCGCTATGAAGGACGCCAAGGAGCAAGGACGCCTGGACGAAGCCCAGCGTGCAGCAGGACATCAGAATGCCCCTTTAAGGTCCACGACCGCATGAGTGCTCATCAGACTCCTCTGGACTTCAAGAGCTCAGAAGAGATGGGATCACAGCGTCCGATCAAGCCCAACCGGAGGACCATGACTTCCAGTGCGGCAAGCTCAGCGGCGAACAGCTCCGCCGAGCAGGGAGGCAAGCGCCCGTCGGAGTGGAACGTCATCGAAGATCCGGCGCAGGCCCCCAGAAGGATGTGGACCCCGAGAGAGCACAGGCGCTGGGAACCCAGATTGCCATTTTGCAGAGGGAGCTGGGCGGAGTTCAAAACCCCAATCCGAAGTGAAAACACCTGAGTGTCCATTGATATCCGCACCTTGTGATGGAGTTTCTGTAGGGATCCTGAAAGTTACAGATAATGAGATAGCCCCTGTAAGGTTCCCCGATGAATTAGGCAGGGAACAGGTAACTTTCGAGGTCCAGACGGAAAAGGGATCACCGGGTGTTGGGTTAGAAAGCGGGTATGGGGCGTCTGTGTTGACACCGGAACAGCTTGCATTTTTTCGCACTGAATTGGAGCAGGCATGTTTGTTATGTGAACAGCAAGTGTTGGTTGCGCAGAGCAATGCCCGGGCCCTATACAATCCTCGGCAGCCGAAAGGTCAAGGGACAATCAACCTTCTCGAAATTAGCGTAGGGGTACAGGGTCATGTTGGTAGGTTTTTGAGTGGTACACATGGACAATGGCGCAGAGTTGATTTTGCCCGACAAGACTTCACAGGCGCCAGCCTCAGAAACACGATTTGGAAAATGATGACCGCTATTGCCGCGCGACATGTGTGGTTAAGTGTTGGTCTGCAAACTTTGAGCGCTGCTGATCAACATGTTCTGAGGGATTTGTGCAATGAGCTGTATTTTGAGCAAGTGTCCAGCGGAAACCATCTTCATCCGTGGTGCAGTCCAGTGTGTTCTGATCTTCTAATGGCGAGTCCAATGTACTTACAGGTACACTTCCTACGTATTATCATCTCGGCCATGTTCCCAAAATCCTCCGCCTCCAAGGGAACAATCACTTGCGTCAGAAAATGAATTTGCGGACCGCATCTTTGAAGATTCATCATGGTATGGACTATAGGTACCTCGAATTCTATAAGGGCAATCTCCCCAAAACTTCTGGTTATGGGTTGGGGCTTGCGTGTTGTTTGGCAATGTTGATTCGAACGTGTGGAGATGAGCGCCCCTTAGCCGTTGAAGAATTGTGTGCTTATGTTGATGGAAAACGAGACATGTCCCAACTTTCTGAGACCTGTGGCCAGGTCCTGAAGCGACGAAAGTGCATTAATAAGCAGGCTCCATCTCATCACAATGGGTACGGAAAGGCTACAGCAGATTGGCAGCACGTCTTCAAAAGTTTGAATAAACGGGCCCCCAGGGTGGGAAATTGCATAATTCCTCCGGACGATGAACTCATTCACAGCATTCAGCAGCTGATACCTGAAATGAAGGTACATCATGTCGAGGTATGTCGGGGCACCAACAGACTTCGCATTCCTCTAGGTCAGGTTCGATGTACACCTCACCCGATGTCGAAAAACCATGGTTATTCACCGCAACACCGGAAACATTGAAGATTGTGGACCGGTGGAAGATAGGTCAGTGTTGCCTAAGTACAAGCAAATCCGACAAGGAAAACCAGCCAAAATGGCCGTCGCCGTGTTTGGCGCCAACGACAATCCGCTACCGTCCAGTGCCCAAAATCAGGATACCGGCCGGACCAAAACCCGAGAAACCGCCAATGCCGAAGAGGTTCTGATGGACACCGTCACCGAACCCAATCCGACACCAGTGCCGACTGCCAACAAAGACCGAGCCTGGAGACCTCCCCCGGTGGCAAATCATGGCCCAGGGTTTCTTAACCTCAATAGTCGTGAACAAAGTGAAATCCGACAACTTCACCGCAGTCTTGGACATCCCAGTCCACAAAAGTTTTTCCCAACACTTAAAACAAGGCAGTGCGTGTCCTGCCGTGCGAAAGGGAGGATTATCAATGCGATGCTTGTGTTGAATCTCGAAAAGGGTTTATGGCCGCACGGCCTTCCGCCGTCCATGAGAACATTTCTTTCAACACGAAGGTGGGGATGGATCTGGTGTCATGGAGAAACTCAAAGGGAAAAGAATTTCACCTTGTTCATTTTATTGATGAAGCCACACTTTTCCACCTTGGTGCCGAGTGTTTGCAGGGGGCCACAGGGGTGATTGGGATGTTTGAGCTGGTGTGGGTGACTTGGGCGGGACAACCCTCCGTTGTGGCAAGAGAAGAAGGACCCAGGAAAGCCGTGGCATTGCCTGCCTCGAGCAGATCGGCGTGCAAATATTGTCGAGGCAAAGCCAGCCAAAACAAACGGACGCATCCACACAATTACTTCCAAAGCTCCAAAACAGTCTCATTCAGCGCTAGCAACCACAGGATTGGCCATAAACCCATGTATAAGTTCCATTGTTCCCTGGCAGAGAAGGAATGTCTGGCTCCTTGTGCGTAAATCCTGGCCTCACCCTTCTCGGGACCGGTGACAAACTGTGTCTGAATGCTTAACAGATCCCACGTAGTCTGAAGTGATTGGTCCAAGAAGAGCGTCCACGCTCCTTTTCCTTCTTCTCCTTTTGTCCTGGCGCAGCCGCTTGGCTGCTCTTCGCAACGCCCTCGCTGCTCCGTGGCTCGCTCAGGAAAACCCTAGTCCCTAGAACCCTCCCCCTCTCTGAGCCTCGGGGGTCGGCGCAGCAGTCAGCTCCAGAGACACCTGTTGGTTTCACACTCACTAAAATCTCTATTTTTCAAGAATTTCGTGAATCTGACTGCTGCTGACGGGAACCAGAGAAATGAGCCTTAGGCTCAAGATAAAAGCGAGTAAAACCTGTCCACTCATGACCCTCATCTTGGTAAGCTCCTTGTCCGACCCAGTGGTCAGCAATGACCGAAAACTTCAAGGGAGATGACTCTGTCTTGTGGGTAATACGCTTAACACCTATCTCCCCAAACCCCACGGGACACTCACTAACCCCAATAGGAGTGAACCGAACCTTCCTAGGTTGGACATGAACCCTATCCAGATATCCCTTGGCGCGGTCAAGCTTCCAGTAATCAAACTGAACGGAGCTACTCTGAAAATGCTGCTCAGGAGTGACAGCATCTGACTTGTCACCCTTCACCCATTTCAGCTGCTTTCGTTTGTCGGAACCTTGCTTAAGGAACATCCCTTCATCAAAAAGAGAATACTTACCAGTACGTAGACACTCCCGTAACCTAGAAGCATCCATAGGCTTGGTGAGACAGTCAGCAAGCATTGCTCCAGAAGCTACCCAACGCAGCCGGCAATTTTCCAACGTACGCTGCCTTATGAGAAGACACTCAATTGTTGTTCGGAACTCCTCACATTGCGGGGGGGGCAGTTCGTGTTATAAGATCGTAGACGGACTTACAGTCAGCTACGGCTGCCGCTGTGGGTTCGTTCTGTAGCAAGTTCTCAGGCTCTTGCCACTTGACCTCTGCATCTTTGAGCCATGCCCAAAGAATACGGATCCAGGAAAGGCGATCTACTGAGTTGCTGAGTGCAAAAGCTTTAGCACCAAGAGTGCTGCGTACAACACGAGGAATCCGTCTGGAGGACCAAGCCATTGGACACACAACCGCTGTCTGATTCTCAAGGATGCTGTTATGAGTAGCAAAGATCATGGATCCCTGATGAGCACTCAACTTGGTGCTGGATGCGAAGCTGGCATCAGAGAAGGCGCAGAATGTGACTTCATTTTCTGCAACGGGGGCGATCATGATGGAAGCCGGATTCGTCTTCGCTTCATAGAGTACCCTATTGGCTTCCAACAAATGAGTTGCCTGTGCTCTGTTAACTGCTGACTGGAGTTCTCCGACTTTGGCACTAACGTCTGCACGGGTGTGAACAGCCGCGTATTGAAGGCTCCCGATCAACTGTCTGAATCGGGCGCGCTCCGCCTCCGTCAATGGGGATTCAGGATTTTTGCTACGTTCCCGAGAAACATTTATGGGCTCAATTCCTTCTACATAATCCCGCTGATCCATCTCGATGCTAGAATCATCCCATTGATTGATGAAGACGAATGCCCGTAAACGTGAAACTCCCTTCCTCAAAGGACCCAAAACTGAAACGTGCCCGGAGTTGTCCAAGAACCTCATGAAACCTTCGATCCCCGCCGCAAATCCCATCATCAACATGTGTCCCCAACACTCCATGACATCGTGAACGGCCCTTAGAGTCTCGCTCGGTTAATGAAAACAGGCAAGGGTCCAACGGACATTGTTGAAAACCCAAAACAAGCAGTGACTTCCGCACAACTCCTGGTGCCAGAGGTAAGGAGCATCTACCCTACCATAAGCCCCGCCTACGAGTTCGCACTGATCTTGGGGACCCATACTTAAAGCCTCTTGAAGTTCCGGGGGAGCTTGGATTCTCAGAAGTCTGCCATCACCCTTTCCATGCAGAAAGGCTGCGCTAATGTCAAAAGAGCACAGCTTCCAACGATTGCTGCAGATCTTCTGAAGCAACAGTTGGCGGCCATCTTTTGAAAGTGTTGGTGCATCATTGGCTACATGATCAATATCAGGATCCTCGAATCCCAAAACTACCAATCGTGCTTTAGCATTACGACCGTCAGCTGTTTCTGCATTGTTTGCGTCAGCCGTCTTCCAGGTGTATATTCAGCGACAGCGCGTGATGTTTTTCTCCGGGATTTTTCCTTTAGCCACCCTCTTAACCGTGCGATGGGAGAGCCAAGCATGAACCTCCTTATTCTTAGCTGCTGCAAAACGCTTCTGATCCTGAACTGTAAGATCCCGAAGACGAACCTCAGTGCGCTTCTTTCGCCCTTCACTTGCCAGAAAAATCATGTCCTCATCAAGTTGAGCGGGCAGTTGCCAACTTTCTGGGGGGGTTACATCAATTTCCCAACAAACATCACTACCACAAACTAACGCATTACCAACCTCAACTTCATCCCCAAACTCAAGCTGCTCGTCCAACTGCTCGACGCTGCATCATCATGAAGAGGGACCTCCCTACTTTGGGCTTGTTCTGAGAGCTCCGAGTCTGTCAAAGGACGAGGACACTCCGGTAAACTGGGCACGCGTGCATTGCTTGATTCAGATCTCTGCTCTGAAACAGGCACCTCAGGTAAACTAGGGGATTCCGGAATCATTTCAGCGTCTGGTTCTGAACCCTCTATGCCCTCTACCGCAGGTTGTTCCAACGCGCCGGTTGGAGGAACTTCTTCCCCTTCAAGGTCCACATATTGTGGTGCAGACTTGAGACGATCCTTGAGATTGCCCATTTGCACCAGTGGGTTGCCCTTGTCATCCTTGGGAATATTCTGCCACTCCTGGAGAGAAGCAGCTCGGATTTGTTCGGGACTTGCCCGAATCAGTCGACCGGAGTGACTGAGCCACACCACCTTGGACTTTTCCAAGGCAATGATCTCTGCTGGCCCACGCCACCGTCCGTGTTCTCTGCGCATGTTGCTACCACGGCGACGCCAATATAAAACAAGGTCGCCAACTTCCCACTGATTCCGAACGGGTCTGGTCCTCCGAAGGACGGCTCTTCTGAAGCTGGAGCTGTTGTCCACTGTAATGAATGCCCTTCGGGCCCTTTCACGCAGCTGGCGCTCTTGAAGAAACCTCTGTCCTTCAAGTACCCGGCCGCCTTCTTCAGCGCCGCTGTCGGCAAGCATGTGTGAGGCCGCATTTTGGTCTGAGAGAATCGAACCCGGTAAACGACATGATACTCCTAGTGCTGCTTGTTGTGGGCTGTAGCCATCTGCCCGACACAGACTGTTTTTGGCCTTGAAAGCTTGACGCGAAGCCCGCTGAAACTCACTCGAACTCTCAATGCCTTGCTCAAGGTCCACGCGGCTCAACATGTGTTTGGTTGCTGACCCATGTATCTCAGCCCGGCCAAGTTGCCAGTGCGAATCACTAGCAGACATGTGGACATGTGTCCCGGCAACCTGCATTTGTGCAGCCCAGGCGTCTGAGACAAACTCCCCACCCTGGAGAAGACGATGCTGGCTCTCTAAGGTTTTTTTGCCTTCTTTGTGCACAGTGCCGATTTTAATTGCCGAGTTCAGCAAAGGGATGGCTGCCCATTTCTTGTGGTAATTCAGGCGTGGGGAGAGCGACTCACATTCTATTCAACCGAAGAAGCTCACTCTGCAAAAGCCCTTCTGGACCGCTGCTCAACCAGGCAAAATGCAGGGCAACTCGTGGAAATGAACTCTCATCCGCCGGCAATATCTACCCCCCAGAGTGCTCTAGAATCGCAGCTAGCTGGCTTCTCGCTGACTTCAGCTCCGGAGATTTTGTTGCGCGCTCTTGCTGGAATTGTGTCCCCTCCCGGCGTAAAGCCAAGTCACCTTCAAGCGCTCTTTTGGGTGGTGTGTCGCGCGCTCCTTAGGCCGTATACCTCGAGTCTAAGCTCGTGAGCGCTTGCGTGCCTTGGTTCTTGACGTTTACGCAAGCCATCACTACATTCTGATCCGTCCCTGTGATCAGTGCCTGCTCTGCTTTCATCGCCTTTACACACTATACCAGTGTGTCACTCGTAACTTCGCTGTACGAGCTTCCGGCTACTGCTGGGCCCGTCTGGCTGGCATCCTCACCCGCCTCTGTGACAGGGTCATCTATGTCGGCCACTCTCTTTTCATTTATGTGGACGACTCGACTCTTGTGTGGATTGGCTGGGTGATCTGCCTGGCCTGGATTCCAACATGGAGGATGGCAACAGGGCTTGCTTAGCTGCCCTCCTTCGCTCTGTTGGGGGTATTAACTTTCCCCGCACGGGCAAATTGAACTGGTTGTCTGCCTTGGTTTGTGCGTTTTGCCCGAGCCTGACTCCGCTCTATGCGGACGAGTCCTTGTGCATACCTGGTTATTTTGCCTGAGCAGTTGTACAGCTGCCGCGCATCCCTGGATGAGGAGTTCATTTTTACTGTGCCACTGATCTCGGTATCCTGTCTCTGCCCGGGATCTCAGATTCTGGCTGTCGCCAATTCTGTTGTTCGTGCGAAGGCTGATGTTGCTGCCCATCCCGTTGCCTCCCCGCGGGTTTGGACTTTGGTTGGTTTGCCCTGGTCTCATGCGACTGTCCCATCTCTCCGGCCTCCCATGAGATCACCCTGGCTGGATCTGGGCTTGCTCCCCGGCCTGATGTATTCTGGTCAGCCCCCTCATGCAGTGTGAGGCTTGGCCTGACTAACGCCTTTGCAGATCCTTCTTTTGCGGGTCTTGGAGGCGTTGTTCGGTTTCCTGGGGATCAGACTCGTTACTTTCAACATTCTTGTTTGCCCTTGGCCTGGCATCTCTCGTGGACTGGTTCTATGCTGCCCCCAGTAATTGATTGCTTGCTGGGAATCTGGGGCCTGTCTGCCACCTACTCACCCGTTTGTCCACGTTCATCTGTGTTGCGGCAACGCCGTTCATGGAAAGGCCTCTCTAAAGCCAAGAGTTTTTACCACCTGTTACGCTGCTCTCGGCATTTTCGGGAAACCATCGTGTCTCCGCTCACACTAACCACATCCTTGGCATCCTGAACGACTTGGCTAATCAGCTCAGTCGCTCCTCTGCCCCTCTGCAGCTCTGCTTTGCGCCAGGGATGTCCGCTCCCCTGGCCGCAACTTTCTTTTCTGCCTCAACTTCCAGATATTCAAGTCTACCCGCCTTGGCTGCACTGTGAAGAGTGAGGTATGAGGCTGCTTCCTGTCCTTGCGGGTGAATCCACTGCACGGGGTTTCAGTTATTGGTTGGCTCCTGGATGCAGCCCCGGACTGCCTGCAGACGCCTCTGCCCGGGATTACACTGGTCCCGGATTTTGCGTGTGAGCTTTCTGTGAACTTACCTCCATGGAACTACGAATTGCCAGAAAACAGGAGCTAGGATTTGCGACAGCGAAAATGCCGCAACATGCGACAATTCTCAAATGTGCCTGTGACACCGCAAGCGGGAATTCCAGCAGAACAGGTGCCGTTAATGATACATCATCCTGCATCGGAGTGGCTATCGAGTCAGCAGAATTTTTTTTCACCATCTGCTTGCCACTTCAAGGTTGCTCAGAGTGGCAAGACAGTGTGACCGCTTTCCCGCGCAGGTCCGCGTTGTGCTGCTCATTTCTTTGAATAATTTCCTACTTCAAGATGCTGCCATGCAGGTTTGGCAAGCCATGCGAGCAGATGGACGCAGAGGCAATGGTATCTTTTGATGCTTCTTGTTCGCAGCCACCTGTGCAGCATAATGCGTGTTTGCAAAAGCAATGCGACAGCCAAGCCATATATTGACAAGCCACAAAGAGGTGAGGACAGACGTATTTGAAATCTTCTACTTGCCATGCTGGCAGAGAAAGTACCACATGTCACAAACGTGCCTTCATATGTTACTGCTACAGTAGTGTTCGTACCTGCAAGGGGTGTCATTTGTGCATCACGCAACGGCAGCGTTTTTGCCCAGTACCTGGCCATCCTTAGGTTGATTGCATCATGTCCATGTCCAAGGAAGACGCTTCACGCTCAAAGCAACAATTTTCACTCCAGGAGCGGGAAACCTGGATGGCTGTGATTTGGGCATATGAGGCAGGCTGTCTTCAGTTTGATTTGTGATCCTGGGTGCACTTTGCCTTAAACTCCGTTCTGGCTTCTCAGTTTTCTGAGGCAGCTGATGTACCTTGCAGCCCTTTCCAGAGGCTATATGCTCCGCATGTGATGGCTTGTGAAGAAATGCGATGCTGCAGTGCAGGCAACCGCCAACGACACTGACCCCACGAATGCTAAGGGCAGCGTAGCATTCGCAAAAGGCAGCATCCGCAAAGGCTTTGCCGGCACTTTTCTTTGCGGCAGACGATGGATCCGAACATAGCAGATGTCGAATTTGCGCCGCTGGCATTTGGCTCGAAAAGGGTTTGCTCCATACCCTGCCTGCCGTGAGAGAACACGAGTTGGACACCAAGAGAAAAAGTTAACATTCTGTGCCGTTGTGGTGCAGTTCCGCCGTAGCATGAGTTCATCTGTCGTGGAGGGTTTCGTGTGCCACAGGCAGGCCAAAGTCTTGAAAGTATGGAGCTCCTGGGTGGCGAGCCCGTTAAGGTGGAAGTCATCGCCTCAGGAAGAAAGGCATGTGTCTTTGTCCCAGAGTTCAAGCCTGTCGCCCAGGCCTACACATCAGAAGCCAAGGCTGCTGGAAGCCCAACGCTGTCCCCAACCACAGCAGGGCTCTCAAATTGGTCGTGGCTCAGCACCAATGACAACATGACATGCTATGACATGATGTCTTAGCCCGTCAACCTGGAGTTGCCGGTGAAGCTCCGCTGGGCACCTGAGCACTTAAATTTTGCCTTGTGGCCGCGGGAAAGTTGTCATCAGGCCTTGACCATTGTTCCTTGCAAATGGCGCAGTGCGCCTGACAGCTGCGGAGCAAAGCAGCTCCTCCCACAGTGCACACATTTGCAGGTATGATGAAGATGACGAAGACGAGGAGCTGGAGGAGCCACGAGAGTCTTCCACTCCGGCGGACACCTTGCTGGAGCCAGCACAGGAGGCTTGCCTGCAAACGTAAACGACTTCTACTAGAGTCCGGCTTGGTGAACCTGGTGACGCAAGGACTGGATTTTCAACGTTGCCCAGGGTGCAGAATGGTTTCCTGATGTCCTCGGCTGAAGAGCTGTTTTTTTGGCTATTTGCTGCGAACGCATGTCTGTTTGTGAATCAGGTGTGGAACTCCCCCATGACAGATACTTGGGACCCATGGTTCTCACCAAAGCCTGATCCTCAGCTTTCAGCCTCCAGCACTCACCTTTGGCAACTCTTTGCTGCAGTTGACGTTGACATTTAAGGTTGGACTCGCCCTATGCAGATGAGCAGCTCGAGGCTCACAGGATGCTTATAACTTACCGCGGCCCTGAAGCCCTCCCAATGAACAGCAAACTCCAAGCTCGTTGAGAGCATTTTATCGTGCCTGCACTAGGGGAGCAGTAAGTTGATATTAAATTTGTGAGTCGAATTCATGTCACGGATATAGAATATAGAAGGCACAGCCGATCGTAAGTCACCTTTCATCATTCCCAGCCACCAATGAACTGCCTGGAAGGGTCAGAAAACTTATGAGGAGGAGTTCTGCAGACTTCTTCCGTGACTCCCCGGAATCTGCCAGATATTTGACAGAAGATTAAAAGACTTGCAAAGCCCGAAGAGTTTTCCAACTTGGCTTGTGTGGCCTGGCTCAACCACAGAGCAGGTTTCCAGGGGCCCCATCAGCCAGCAGACTGGATCAGTATTCTGTCGTCTTACAGAACAGCACATAATCTTGAAGAGTGGGCACAAGGTTCACGCCACAGCATTCTGCAAACACAGAATTCTCCTGAAAATTAGAGTCAACCAAAACCAATGTCATGTGTTGTTTTGAGCATGTCTTTGCCTGGCATTGCCTGGCTTATGAGAGCCCAAATGCATGGATGTCATAGCCAAAGCACTCGCCAGGCTGCTCTTGCAGCGACGCCGCCAGACTATGTCAGCCTTGGTTCAGCTCTCCATGGAACAGGCACTGCTGGCAAATGTGCAATACTTAAAAATCATCAAAGATGCAGGTGCTTGCCGACCGTGTGCGTGCGTCACTTAGAGTGCTGTGATTGCAGCTGCCAATTTCTGGAGCAGGGGTACTGTTTCATCGTCGTTGAGCCAGACGCACAAAAGGGCTGAAGGATGTTTTTTTTGGCGCCATAAGCCAAGGTTGAGAGCGGGTGAGAAGTATGGTATGGGTTGAGTTATGGTTGGGGTAGCTTTCGGCCTTGACTCATTGGACTCCACAGGCCCAGATTAATCTTATCACGAATTGGTCAGCTGGTACGTGCCTACGTGCTAAGATGGTACTGGAAGCCGGGAAGCTGCCAGAACAAGGAACCCATGTTGCGCAGTTCGCCTGTTGAGTTGCATGTTCAGTTATATGACAGAGATCTGCAGCCAGCAGCACAAATTTCCAGGAGAGCTGCAGCTACTGCCACCTTTGTCCTGAAGGCACTCTGGACTCATCGAGGCTCCTTTAACCAGAGGGCTTGCAAAAATGTGAGCTGAACAGGCGAACTGAAAGCAAGAAAGAAAGCAAAGGCGCGCTTGCGACAATGAGTAGATCCGATTGCAACTTATGCGACACACGGATCTCCCAAGGTAGCAATGATGCGAATGGGTGTCATTACTCCGAAGGCAAGGCAGCACCTCGCAATGTCCTTGAAATTAAGCAAACGGGTCAGGCAAAAGAGCAGACAGGAGAAGTTCTGAATTTGTCTTCTCTGGTGTATCTCGGACACGCTTGGTGAGTTAGATGCTCATGCTTTGTGCATTGGGGTGCGGCACTATGCTCAGGCAGCCCTTAGAGGATGTGCTACTCCAAGTGGCCAGGTGACCAGCTGGTGACACATGCAGCCAAGGGCTGTGAAAGCTGGCATACGAATGCATGGCGTGCTGAGGCCTGTGAGTGCCGTTTTGACTCAAGCAACACCACCGTTTCACCACTTTGGCCTGCAGAAGCGGGTTCTAAGATGACACGCTCTGCGAGCCTGCAATGTGGGGGCAAGCCCCAACCAAAGGCAAATATTTACGGCAGCCATTGAGGCAGATTCAGGCCACACACTGCTGGTCATTGAATCAGCACTCCGAGGTTCATCAGCTTTGACCGGATTTTTGCCTTTGAGCTGAACACTTGCTTGACTGTTCCAGCCCAAAAGCCTCTTTTGGCTGCAGCTGGACTTTGATCTGTGCAACAAAATTTGCATTGGAGCTAGTCGTTACTGGTTAGTCGCTTACCCAGTTGGCATGCTCACAGCTTGTGTGCGGACGAGACAAAGCAGAACTTTCGGGCATTCCTGCAATGTGAGTGCGAGCATAAGTCTCGCAACCACCAAGCAACAGACTAAGACCCGGTTTCACTTATCCTGGTTCCCAACCTTTGATAATGCAATTCCCTTCGTACCGGAAGCTCATGCAATCTTGAGAAGTGGTACAGCTGTATACTGCGAGGGTACTGCCTGAATCCGCTTCTGGTACCTAGGCATCTGTTGTCCTGGTGACAATGATTACCAAGTGTGAACAAAAAACTCAAGCCAGCTCTGAAACTGGCTCATTTTGAAATCAATTCTTTGGTGACGATGCTGACTGGATGCTTGCCGTGTTGCAAATCCACCTCCATGTTGTGACTCGATGCGTGTTGAAAGAGTCCGTCAGTCAGTCTCGTGAGTTGATCACGTAAAGTGTGCAAAGTGCCCAACATCTTGGGGAACTATCAATCCACACGCTCCAGACATGTCCTTGACATGTTGGCTTCGAGATGACATATCACTGGAAAATGCCGGTGGAATTTTTTCGATGTTTCTTGTATGAAATCAGGTTGGCTGAACGGCTTCGTCGAAAACGACGCTTTGCATCGCTGTGTTGACGTGACGAGGTTGAAGATCCGACCAGACGGTGAAGGTGATACAAGCAGGTCACGTATGTCGGTGTGACGTGACAGCTTCCGCCATGCCTGCCTCAGATTTCATGCTTTTGGAATCTTGTGGATTCATGCCAGTGCATGGACAAACTGTGGCATCTCGCTACGTGTAATTGTGTCACCCAGCCACCACATTAGCAGCACGAACTTAGCATTTGAGTTGTCCTCACCGTCTCGAGGCTCATGCCATCAGAACGCAGCAAACCCGATATGTCTTGCAGCCTCGTCCTGGCTTGACGATGGCCAAGGGCATAGATGAGCTTACACAACTTTAAGCCACTAACAACTATCGGATAAGAAATCGACTCGGCAATGGCTATGTGGCTGCTGCTGGCATCTTTCGTGCTGCAGGACCGGTCTCCCGAATTTTCACCATCTTTGACAAAGACACATTGATCCAAGGCCTGCGGCTTCTATCTCCCTGGAGTGGCTCCAACGGAGTACCTGGATGATCTCTGCCTGCATGTGCCATATTGCTGTCAGCGGAGTTCTTCAACTTTTCTCTTTGGCCTGGCCTATCTGTCTCCAAGCTCAGGGCGATCGCGTAGAGCTCAAGGTAAACAAGCTGACGTCAGATGAGAGCTCAGCAGAAAAAGCTGTTCGCCGAGTTTGCAGTAGTTTGCCGTTGTGATGCGGTGTGCCTAGGTGAAGACCCAGCTGCCTTACAGATACTACGCCTTTGAGCTTACACTTAGACCTGCGTATTTTGTGACACGAGTGGAGATCCGTTCATGAGGTCTTGCCATACTGCGTTCCAAAGGACGCCTTGCATTTCGCAGGCGTGAGTAGGTACAGTAAAGTCTTGCCTGGCAGGAGATTCACGTCGCTGCAGAGAACTTGGGCGAAATCCTTCTTGGCGATTCAATTGAGAACTCGCTCTATGATGTCAGGTGCGCACCATGTTTGTGATAACTGCAGAAAACAATCCGCTGCTGCACATGAAGTATCACCCGGATTGCTACAGTACCGCATCATATCATGTTGAGTCATGGCGACGTTGTTAGTGCAGAGTCTATTGCTAGTGACAAGCTGCCCTTGGCATCAGCGAGCTTTCCATGCCGCATCCAGCAGGATGAAGGTCAATGTCTCATGTGCGATGCTGTGCGAGAGGATGCTTGGTGAGGAGGACAAGCATACGTGCTACTCCCATTGTGTCTTTATTGAATGCTTTCCTGACAGGAGAAAAGCGTTTTCAAACGCATGATTGACCACGAATACCAGGCGATACTCGACATGGCCTCTTAAGGAACATTGTGATGTTGTCTGAGGTAAACTGGTTAGTGGACAACTTGCCTGGTGCTGCTTCCCCAGCTCTGCATTCTAGTTGACCTGTTCTCTGTTTCCTGCTTTCCAAGACCATGAAGTACCAGAAGACCAGCACCGGCGCCACATCGTGCGACTGCTTCGATTTAGAATTTTCACGGTGCTCCAACTTCAAAGGTTGTGAAATGCTGGCAGAGGTACACCAACGGCTTTCCTGTTGGCCTCAAGGTTGATGGCAGGTGCCATAAAACACACGCTTGCAGTATTGACTTGGTGGCTGTGCGACTTGACCTCACTCGGTTTAAGGCAATTTTTGACATGTTTGCCTTCCATGCAAGTCACGTTCCCTTCCTTGTGTGGCTGCCAGCTACTTCGTTCACAATCACGTCCAAATTGGGTCAGGGTCTCGGGAGCATCTTAATGGCAACGTTTGGACCCATATTTGGCCGCGAATCCTTGCGTAGCCTCGTACCTGACATCTTGCTGCAAACGCCAAGGCTCTACTATCACTCCAACTCGGAAGAGTTTGACGGTAGCAGAGTTGTTGGATTTGAGGCGCCAGGATTGATGATTTGAAGTTTGACGCTTTTTCTGGCTCCAAGTGTGAACAGGTGTTTCCTCTAAGTCTTCAACAAGAAAAGAGGCGCAACTGCGCGAGCAAAAGTGCACATTGCTTCCTTTGCTTAATTCATTTTCCCAACATTGAAGTTTCTTCGCACAAATTGAGCAGGGGCGATGGTAAACTGACCTGTGGTGATCTTGACGATCCTGTACCGCGCTTTGTGCACTTCTCAGCCATTTAGTCAATCGGCTCTGTGACTTTGTTTGAAAGTTTTAGGTTGATACAGTAGGGAATCTGCACTTTGTGAGGATCTGACAAAGGAGGTCAGCGTCATCTATAGCTACGATGTTGTTCCTGGCTTGGCTCTGCCGCTGTGCGAATGGAACGTGGCACTAGGACAACAGTGCTGAGCTAGGTGTGGATTCCCAGCCCAATCCGCTGGGCTTCACGCTGGGACAGCTACCTGCCCCTGGCTCGGAACGAACGGCTTCGAAAAATAATGTTGACATCAGGAAGAAAGGGGGGCCAGATCAGGCACCAGGATCAAACTATCGCAGGGCAAGATCAGCCAGCCTCCCTGTAGCATTCCGTAGCAACCTGTAGCAGCAGTTGTCAGTCACTGTAAATACTACTTTTCCTTGAAGGTTGGGAAGTTGACTATTTTAGCGTTTTCGTTTTGGAACTAGGGCTTCAGGGGTTTAGGATTTTCATACATTGCTAAATGGCAGGGCCTGGCGTGCAGGTTTTGGATGAGTAACACGTATCAGAGGGGCGAGTTTTCGAGGTTCTAAGAACTTCTGGCCCACTGTTGCAACACGGGTCAATGGTGCAGTGCCTAACCTCGCCCCGCCAGTCGATCCCTGCAGCACTGCAGTCATCTGACAGGAAGATGCACGAGGGCCAGATCCACTGGCCGCTACCTCAGCATGCTGTACATACGCTGTAACTGTAGCTTTCATGCCAAGCCCATAGCTGATTTCTTTTTCCATAATCATAAAGTTACAAGATCTACCAGCTGTTAAAGCTGGGAAACTGGCTTTTGGATTTAGTTGTGTTTGGAACTGTGTTTTCAAAGTGTTCCAGGATTGTGTGTGAAAAGCACTCTGGAATCTCATTGTGTGTGGAAAAGTATTCCAGAGCTCATCCCTTTGGAGCACTTTTTGGGAACACTTTCTGGACAGGAGGGTTCTTCTGGAACACTCTTTGGAACGCTTTTTGGAACACTTTTTGGGACACTGTCTGGAATGCTTCTTATGGAGCTGTCCTCTTGGGTGGGGCCCAGGACAGGTGTGTCCCAGAAAAGTGTTCAGTAAAGCGCTTGGCTCATCCGGAATACTTTTTGGAACACTTTTTGGACGGGAGAGCTCCTCGAAACACTTTTGGAATGCTTTGCTTGAGGCATTTCGGAGCATCAACTCCTGAGGTCAGACTTTGGAATGCCATGCCCCATGATTTTTGGAACAGTCTCAGAACATTTCGGGAAAGCTTACAAATCATCTGCGCATGACTTGATCTTTTACATTCTAGATCTTGTAATCATAAAGGGGGATGGGCCACATTCGGTTGCTTGGTCTGGTGCTTGTCGGGTACCAGGTCAGAAGTCGTGGGCAAAGAACGAAGTACAGGAACCGGCAACAAGAAATGCTTCCTGACATTGCGGACGATATTGGACTACGGCTGCTAGTATCCACTGCCGCGAGCTGTCCAGGTTGACCGGGTCTATTTCCCAAGTCACCCGTTCTAAATCCTTTTGGGTTTCATTTCTGTTGAGCACGCCTGAAAGGTTCTAGGAGGGAAAATGAGTGGAACTGCAGAATGCTTCTGAAAGCTGAGGGTTGATTGCTGCTGGCAGAAGGTAGCTAGCTGGGCAAAAGCAAAATTGTGAATGAACAACTAATGTTGGGTCCTCTGGACGTGTTCATTTGTCTTCCTTATTTCGCAGATTGCCAAAATTAAGGGTCCCAATCGAAGGCAGGCAGACCAGCCCTTCACCCCCTCACCCCTTCGTGATGGAAACAAGTTGCATGCATTGCGTCTTTTTCTTCACAGCGTGGCCCGCTTTTCTAGCCAATTCAGTGCACTGGACTGCAGAGTGTTTGTCCTGCTCAGGTTCTCCATCATCAACTCGCTGATGATAGTTGCTTAGTTCTGGAATTGATGTGGCAGAGTCAAGTGCGGGCGGAGTGTAGTGCGAACGGTCTCAAGCCAGGAACTGTTGGTGCCCCTGCTGTTTTGAAGGTTCTTTTTCTGTCGGGCATGGTGGCCATGATCCTGCTCAGAACGCTACACCGCCCCTTGGCTTAGTCATAGTCTTTGACTTCCTCATGTACTGGAGAGTTAAGCTATGCTGTTTGTGAACAAGGTGACATTGCCAAATACAATGACATGGAAGCAGATGATCAGGGCGAGGACTCCTCATTGTCAAAATGATCACAATGGTGTGCTGTTCTTGTAGAGATTTCGAGAGCCAGGAGACTGGGTGGAAGTTGGTTCATGGAGACGTTTTCAGAAAGCCACCGCACTCAAAGGCGAGCAATAGTTGCCCAGCCCTGTGTCCCATGCAGCAGCATGGGATCAAGGCATTAGCTGTCTCCGTTGGCTCGGGCGTTCGGCCCCTGTGCGATGGAGCTTCCATGTGTGGCACAAGCTTTGCTCTGAATTTGCCTAGGTCCAGCTGCTGGTGTGCTCATGCGTCACACTGGTTTTCTCAGCCGTTGGATTCCTGTCGCCAGTTCACCGTGGGTCAATCCTGCAGGTAAGGTTCAGCACAGATGCAATTCTTTCTATTTCTTCGCCTGCAACCTCGCACAGGGCATGCTACTGCTTTTCACCTTCGCTGGCATTCTTGCAGGCTTCGGGTTGCCTTGAAGCAACATAGCTTCGTAGACTGTCGTTCAAAGGCGAAGGTGACCCTGCTGCAGGCTACACCTCTGCTCGCTTCTACAAAATGTGGAAGGGCGAGGCCTGGCTCTGGGCGAAATGCAGTGCCATCACATCCAGCACCAGTGAAGGACTGGAAGAAGACCACGCTGCTGACAGCACTGCTGCACCCACCTCAGAGTTTAAGTTTAGCTATCCGAATGCCGAGATCACAAGACGCCCTTGCCCTTGCTAAGGTACCCAGGGACAGTCTTCAGCATATTCTTTGTTCTAGATCTCTTCATTTGGGGCTTCTTGACTGCATTGTGGCAACCCAGATGAACAGAGTCCAGTTTCATTCTGCTCCTGCAAACCATGGTTATCCCGGGCAGGAACACGGTCATCTGGAGCAGTTCCCTTCACCACAATGTTTGCCCTTCTAGTTCTCTGGCTTCCTGGCAGCATGAACTACATTCGTGCAGAAGTCAAGCTCGACAAGTATGGCCGTCGTGGCGCTTGTAACAAAATGCGTGTCTGCGGTCTAGCTCTAATCGTTAAGGCCAGCATGGGGAAGCTGACTGCTAGACTGCGTTGGCAGGTTTGGCATATCCGTTCCCCTTGTCTTCCTGGGAGCTTTCTTTGGTTACAAGAAGGCACGCAGATACTCTTGGACTTGATGGACATTCTCATGCTCCAGACATGTGCCGTTGGAGGCGCCGATATCTTTACCCGTGCGCACAAACCAGATCCCACGGCAGATCCCTGCCCAGCCGTGGTACATCACTAGCGCTCGGAGCTGAGGCACATTGCTTGGAGTTGGCTCAAACTAGATCAAACTCGAGCTCGCGATAAAATGCGTGCTCGCGCCATCAGAGGTGTCCTGCACGTGAGTTTGGGATTCCGTGGTTCTCTCCGACCTTACACTCAAGTTGCTTTCAATTGAGGCAGGTGTTTGATAGGGTTATCCAATGAGACGCAAACAGCAGAAATGCCCTTGGAAGCTGGTAAATTTAAACAGCTATAAAGGCCAGGCAGTACATTCCCGGACAAATCCTGTCACAGAACAGGCCAGGCAGAGCTGGCATTTTTGAACTGAATACCTTCACGCCAACAACTTGTTCCATGAAGGAAGATCTTGCACCTGAGTGCTGAAGCTTTTAGCTGTTCCACTTTTCTGGGACCTTTGGACTCACGGGCGCTTTGGGGCTTAATGTGTTTAAATTTTTTGGACTTTTGCTGTTTGCTGTTTGGTGCTTTTCTGCTTTGCATTGGTTTTGTTGCTATTTCACTCTGGCAGTGTGAGGCAGCCATGCGGATGCAACCGAGGCTACAGCAGCAAAAAACCAAGCTTGCAAAGTTTCAGCTTTCTGGCATGTATGTGCTTGTGTCCAAATTTCCTGTGGCTTTGAGACTTCTGACCTGCCGTAGCTTTCGTTCATCCACGCTTCAGGCCTTGTGGTTTGTGTTGCTTTGGCTCCTTACTCTGGGCGAGTTTCAGCTACCGTGACTTTTTCAACTTCAGGCTTTCCTTAACGGCATATATTGTTCTGCCAAAGTGCCTTGTGGGACTCGCGCGCTTGAGGTTTCATTCTGAATTCTTGTTAGTGGCTTCCGGCCACTGGCTGACCGTTCTTCGGCCACTGGCCGAGTGTGTTCGATGATGCAAAGAGGTAGATCGATGCCGCTATCTGTGGAGACCGAAACGTCAAAGGTGCAGAAGTTAAGTTGCTTACGAAGGGCGCAGAACAGCTCCATAGCGCTTAAGGACTTTGTAGTTCTAATTGGAAATTTGGGATAATCAAATTTCCCTAGCCTCAAACTTAAATTCTACTTCACGCAGACCAACCTTTTATCACTGGCCAACCGTTTACGGCCACCAACCAATTTTTTTTGCCATGCAATTACAGTGCGCTAGCGCGGGTTGTAAGAGGATCTAGGCTCTTCAGCAGCCTAGCCGCCAGTGCGTGGGAGTGCCCCGCAGGGCATTCTGCAACTCAAGGATTCGACCACAAGCCTGGCACTTCCTCCCGTTGCACATGTGAGAGGGGGAATGCAAAGGATGAACCCCAAAAAGCCCAGATCGTGCGCTGTACAAATGCATGCAGCCTCCGCCGCACATTGCATCTTGCTGGGACACCATCTTGATGAGATGCGCAGGCCGCAGCTCGCGCAATCTTCCCCCAAACATGCACGGATGGGTGACGTGAAGACGCTGGAGAAACTACGCTTTGGTAGCCAGGTTTGGACCTTGGGTCTTGCCCCTGGCCTCACCGCGACTGCGCCAAAATTGCACTCGCTCAACAATTAAATCCTGCAAGTGGCGGAAATTGCAAAGAGAATCTTGCTGGACAATGCGCTCAAGACTAGCCACCACGGCGGAAGCAACAGAATCAGCCAGGCGGTCAGCTTGAAAGTCCAAACAGGAAGATGACCAGTACCGCTGATGGGAGTGGATCCACAGCAATTGGATCCGCTTCCCCCTGATTTGGTTACGTATTTGCAGCCAAAGGTCCGCATTCGCCTCCAGACTGGATGGACCGATGCTTCTTGAATCTTCTAACACAAAAGAGGCTGTCAGACAGCTGCTCACCTTCAACAAACTTTAGCATGAGAAGTGCCCATCCCTCAGCCCTAGTGACGGTGTGATCGTTGTCAGGGAGCGGACCTGACACACGCCCTAGTTCTTGGCCTGCACCAGGGTGAATAGCCAAGCTATGCCACGCTCCAAGTACAAATCCAATGTCGCACATCCTGGGAGCTGCTACCCCCACTGCCGTCAGCACCAAACACAACATGTTCAGGATATTTCAGGATGTGCGAAGAAGCCCGAAGTTCCTCTCGTCACCCGGACTAACAACAGGGCTTTGCCTCTGAGTCCAAGCCCTGGGGAGGTAAACCCTTTGAACTAGTAAACTTTTTATCGGCTGTCAATGAGGAATTCGTCCCGCTTGGGAGGGGACGCACCGCCGCCAGCATCCTGGCACACTGCCGTAAGAGATGTTTGAGGGTAGCTTCCGCTCCACAAAGGGGGCGCTGCGGCCGCGAACCAAAACATTGCAAAGCGTGAAATGGCAACAAGCAATGCCCGGCAGGGCGTTGCTTGACCACATGCGGGTCCCTGCCAAAGCATTTACATGAAGGATTTCTGCCACTGACAAATGGGAATCTTAGTCATAAGTCTCCAAATTCAATTCTTTTTTGGATGATGGCACCTCCTGATCTGCATAGGCTAGTAGGATTTTATCGCGACTCGTGTCGGGATCATTCCAACATCGATGCAACGCCCCTGTGATGTGTGTGGAGTCCCCTAGCCAGTCTAGCCGTCATTGTGTGGGAACGATGCATCGTTGCTCCGCTTAGACCTTCTCCTGCCTGATTGGCGGGGTGCTCCCATTTGCGGGTGCGCCTTGGCAGCACAAAAATGCGGAGTTGCAAGGCGTTGCACAGCATTGCAAAGCGTTGCGAGGTGGGGTTCTTTCTTTGCGCATTACGCTGCTCGACTTTGGTCAGGTCTTTACCGAGCTTTTCTTCATTATGTCATCTATTTGGCAGCATCAGCTGGGCTCCTGAGCATCCTTCAAGTACCATGTGTGGGGTCATGTGCACGGCAAACATGTCAACCTCATCAGGTTTTACTACCTGTTTGGCTTCCTGATGCTGGTCCTCATCATCCTGGTTGTTACTTGTGCTGAGATTTCCATCACGCTGGTCTACTTCCAGCTGACCAATGAGGTGCCTTAGCTTAGCTGTTCTTTGAAATTACTCGTACATTAATAGGCTGCTGAGGGCCGCTTGTTGCTACCAAGGATTACAACTGGTGGTGGAGGTCGTTTCTCACCAGTGCATCATCGGCTGTGTATGTTTTCGCATATTCGTGTGTATGCCCCAGCTTTCGATACACATGGCATGCGAAGATGCTGAAGTTCTGGTGGCACAAGGTTTGTACTACTTCACGCGCATGCAGCCTGGATCACAGCATCATCGCCGTCATCGACTGCCTCTGATATGACAAGTACAGCTGAGAGTGCTCAGGATAGGGCACTACGTGGGGGCGCTGTTGTATTTTGGTTACATGCCCGGGACGCAGGTCTGAGAATGCTGGCATATTTGTTGGGGTGTGGCTGCCCACCGAGGTTTGTGATTTCTTACACCTTCGCGCTCCTCACCGGTGCCATAGGGCTTTGCTCCGAAAGGGTTTTCAGGGGTGTCAACTAGGTCCCAGCAGGAATCCAGACCCAGGTTTAGCGCGACGTTCTTCTTTGTGCGCACCATTTACGGCAACAAACTCAGAGCACAGCGGCAGACAATGGCAGACGGCTTTTGTTCGCATGGTCGACCTTTTTCTTTCTGGGGAGTTGCAGCAGGTTCCATCAAGATTGACTGACGAGTAGCAGACTTAGAGAATGCTGCTTGGCCTGTTGGAACGTAAAGATGATTCGTGTTCACATGTCCTGCACAGGTCCAGTCATGCCATGCAGGGAGTGACAGACTCGGTGCAGCGTTGCACTGAAGCAGGTGCGGTGACCATACATGCAGCTATGCTGTGCAGCCGCATGCTGGAAGCAGCCCTAATAGTCAGGTGATGATGCTGCACTCTCCAGTTGAGCTGGCTGATGTACATGTTTAGGTTTCCACCTGTAGCAGATCAGCAAGGAATTGGTTGCGTACATGCTGCGAAGAGAGATTTGCTAAAATTCTCTTGCACAGTAGGAGTGGCGCCACGCAAGGTGCATACTCACCCTATGACTCCTAAAAGAATGCACAGAGTTCAGTTCACAGCATTGCGGACACGTGGATTGCGGCAGTGGAGTCCAAAAACGAGCGATCCTAAGGAGGCAAGTCCAGACATGTGCTCAAAGATGCAATTAGCTAGATCAGGGCCTCTGACTGATGGCAGCGTGATGCTCAAGCAAGGAAGCCATGGCACACAGGCAATAGCTTTACGACTTTGATGTGTATCCAAAGGCTGAGTGTTGCACTCATAGTTGTAGTGTTACTTCAGAAAGTTTCGGATGACCTTGCGGTCACTGCCGGCGGATGCCTTAGCCGCTAATTCTGTAGCTTGGGAACCCTCATGATGTGCAAAGGCAGCGCCTCCCGATAACCATGCCTTTGTGGTACAGGCTGAAAACATGGTCTTCTGCCCGCAAAAAGGGATTGTCTGCGTGATTTCGAGAGGTCGCTGTTGGAAAGGCACACTCTGTGCTGCTGACAGATGAAGGGGTCCTGTACAGCTGGACTGCCTGGCTCGAATGCTTGCAGAAAGCTTGCATCAAGCTGTGCCAAACTGGGATTGAGACAGATTTTGGATTTGCCAGGGGCACGAACAATGAGTTCGGGCAGCTGGGTCGTGCCTGTCACAACCAGGTCCCTCGAAAATCAGAAGAAGTGCTGTTACATTTGGTGTTTCAGGACAAGATGCTCAAGCCGGCGCCCATCATCGGGGGCATCAAGTCCCGACCTCATTTATGCCGGCCGTGATCAGCTGAGTGCCAAAGCACGACAGGCAGGAAATCGTCATCCAGATTGCCTGTGGAATGTGCTTCTCTTATGCTGGTGTTTTCTTATGAATCGTATAAACGCGCGGGCAGAGATTTGGTCAATCCTCTGTTGGAGTAGGCTGGAGTACTGAGGAACCATTGTGTTGCGCTTACGCAGAGAGGAGCACTTTTTGCATGGGGCAACAACAAGGCCTTCGGTCAATTGACTGCCTTTCCCTCTTTCGGTTTGAGACTTGCTGATGTTTTGAGGCTGGTCAGTTGGGCGTTGATGGCTTCAGTGCGGAGACCCCCACAAGCGAGCTTGCCTTGGGCTTGGCCCAACTCTGCTCGGTTCACACCAGAAAAAGACCATATGCTCGGGCTGTCAAATGCGCTTTCAAGCGCAGGCAATCACGGCTCCAACTCCTGTGAAGCACTTCGAGGGCCAGGATTTGCTTGTACTCAGCGAGTTTAGCACAGATTGGATCGCTGCAGCACAGGAGATCTCCTTATGTGCGCGAAGCTGCAGTTGCGGCTAGATTCTCAGCGTTTGAGCAGCAGAACCTTTGGAGTGGCTAGCTAGCATAACTCCTCTAGCAAAGTTGCATTAACATTTGTTTGTTTACATCCAGTTGTATGTTAGACACTGGCCTACAGAAGAAAACTCTCCGCCGGGCTGTACAGCACAACTACTCAGGTCCGGAGAGTTCCGCCTGTGTCACCGTGCGTGGTGAGGCGAGACATGCCACAGAGATCCGATGCCCGAAAGACTTGAGTCTCAGGTGTACGTCTGGGGCGCAATCAGCTGCTCGGTGTATCTTACCTTTCTGATTCTGAATTGCTGCTTCTGCAAGCTTCCAGCACAGGCTATTACATGCTTGGAGCGCAGAAGAAGTACGGCAAGGGGGAAAACTGCACCGTGACAACCTTATACTTCCAAGCTTTACAGGAGGCAGCTGGCTTTCTGCCATCATTTGAGCATCGTTGCAGGTGCCTGTATGCATCAAGAACCTTCCGAAGGAGCTTTATGCTCATGATTCCGGGCCCGAGCAGGCGCCTCTCTATGGGCGGTAAAAAGCAGACTTGAGTCACTTTCCAGGTGTCGGTCTACAAGGACCATTGCCCTGCCATAGGCCGTTAATGTTCCCTCAAGCACTTCTGTCTGCCTCCTGCAGCAGGATTCGCTTGCCTGTAGCGTGGCGTTTCAGCCTGAGCTGACTCGCCGCAGGCTTCAAGCAAGCATGCTGGATGCGAAGGAAGCTGAACATTGAAGACGACATGGCGAACCTGATAACGTCTTTGAAGAGCCGATCATCACAGGTTTTGCCCCAAGCGTGGCTGTGTTGATGCGACAGGGAAGATCGCATACTGCGCTTAGCCGAGTTGGTATCCGTCCGCCGCATGAAGAGGTGCGAGACTCAAAACATGCGCCCTTTCTGTATTTTTGAGCCTTCTGCCTTCTAGCGGCAAACGAAGAGGAGGGATCTTGACTTAGTCGACCGCGCGCTTTGTGAAGCTGCTGTCAGGGCGGAGGCGGCAGACAGACCGAGCCGCAACTTGGCTTGCCCATGACATTGTGTAGTGGCAGCAATTCGTGAGCATTCAACCACATAGTGACGGCAAGCAATGGGAAGTGGGACATCATGGGACATCAAAGATAGGTCTCCGCATACATCCTTGTAAAGCAGTCAATTGTCCTGATGTTACCAAGGCAACGACACAGACTTTGATGTTGAGGACGACTGCCTGAAGCTATGCGGCCGTGCACTTGTTTATCAAGAAGGGTTGGTGCTTGCAGGAGCTTCGCCAGTTGAACAATGACTTTCAAAAGCAGAAAAAGGTGTGGGGGACGGACAGTCTTTTCCAGCTGAACTTTTGGGCTGGCCAAAGGACCTGGAGAACCAGATGCATGACCTTCAAAAGCAGCAGCCTCCTCATTCAGCTTTCTTTACAGCGCTTGTGCTTTGCACCTAAGACGTAGAGCCGCGTCCAACAATTTGTGCCTGGAAAGGATTTTGAGGTTGCAGCATAATGCCCGATCACACAGCAGGAGGAGTACATGTGTGGGGTTCTTGCTGTGCAGAGAAGTGGGGTTTGAGGCTTAGCACCTACCGCTTGGAGCTGGCTCGCATGAAGAGAGAGCCGCAACCCAAAAAAGAGGTTCTCATGTGGAGTTGGCTGCGCTGCCACAGCCGTGAGGCTGACGGTTTGCGACCAGCAAGATGCAGCCCTGACGGAGACCGCCAGAAATTTGGAGGCACCAAGAAACACAAAACAAACGCACAGCTGTCTCCTTTTGACCGCCTGAGGCTCGGAAGGATCAAGAGGGGGACACGGCCGCGTCGCAACCTTGGAAGAAATGCCAGCTTGCTGCCTTGCACTAGACTGCCTTTGACGGTTTGAGGATTCGACGAACTCTGGAGACAAAGCTTCATGACATCAGCCACTTCAAATCTTCTAATCAGCGCAAGCGACTGCAGGCTGTGTTGTCGTGTTATCAATGCTGGACTTTTCACTGGTTCTGCAATGCTGCACGGCCAGCTGCTGAATACGCGGGACGAGACAGAGCGAAAATTGGTTCACCTCACTCAGGACTCGAGCGTATCTGGTGCCTCGAGTGCTTAGCAGCTTAGCATGATTTGCCGGGGTACATGGAGGAGTTGACCCTCGCCATGAACAGGCAGCAGCAGGCCGTACCTGGCTAGAAGAGATTTCTGTTAGCGTTTAAGTCACAGCGTGCTTGGCTGGTGATTCTTGTCGACTTCCCCGTTCTGCAGTCTGACAGCCGCGCTCGGATGATCAGATCTCTTCATGGAGATGCAGGCCACATGCAACGATGGCCGCCAGCATGGCAAAGCCCAGCACCACCCCACTGTTTGCAATCCAGCTGTACATGTGCATGAGCTACACTTGCAGGAAGCAAGTCTGGTGGTGTAGTGCGGCGCCCGGCAGTTGGCTGCATCAGGCATCAGCATGCAGACTCGTGCGCAAGAGCTTGGCCATGAAAGAGCAAACGCAAAATGCAAACGCATTGCATTTTGGTGGGTTTTGGTTGGTTGGAAAGGCTGAGGGAACCCTGCGAGCTGAGGATGAAGCTGGGCTCAAAGTGGCGGACATGAAGCGACAGGCCATGCCCATTGTGACACGCGGATGCACATGCGGATGCACACGCGGAGACGAGCGCCGAGTCTCTTCACCCCTCCAGGAGCTGGCTGGAACAGAGCCGGTCCGACTTTCCGGATCGGGGCTGCCGTCTGAGCGTTTGATGTTTTCAGTGTCGACCCGAATACACAAATCTTTTCGGATGTAACGCGTGTTAGACGAAGGCGTTTCAACGGGCTGCATGAGATCTTCGATGTTTCGGAGCGGGCGCTGCAGGTCGGGAAAGCAGCGAGAGATGAAACTCTGTTGTCCGCGCTGATCGTGAAACACGTGCGCATGACTGATTTATCCGTTATCGCGAGACCGCCTCGGCAAAGGCTGTCGAGGGGTGAGAGCCGTCTCGCCGTCCACCCCCCGCCCCGCTCCCCCCAAAAAGAGAGTTATCGAGTGGTTGCTGGTGCGTGCTCAGAGGTATCGGGGGCGCGTTCCCAATTATGCTAATGATGCTGGGGCAGGGGGTCAGCATCATCACCATCATTGCTTCTCCAATCTGAGGCCTTCCGACACCCTCTCGAACTTTGAAGGATTGCTGGCCCGGCTTGCATGCGCCTTGGGCCTGGATTTCAAAATCCTCTGTGTTAATGATGCTTTTTTGGGGTTCTCGGCGGGACCAGAACAATCCTTTCAACATCCCTCCCCCGAGGTGGTTTTGGAGCGGGGTTCGGGAGGGCTCTTGGAGAAGCGGAGGTTGAATCGGCGGCACTGGTGTCCGGCCCTTGGCGGCAGCAGTCGGGAGGAAGGGTCGCAAGATGTTGCAGAGGGGGTCGGGGGCATTGGGGGGTGAAGGGGTTTCGGGGAGGAGTCGAATGTGGTGGGGGTGGAGGGGTGGGGCGAGCGGACTGCCAAAATTGAGGGGCGGCTCACCTCGGCGGATTAAAGCCCCCCAAAACCCACACATCCAAGTTATGTCAGGTATAGGTCAGGTTATATCCTATTTGATCTATTTGGGTACTGCGACCCTTCGGGCTGCATACCCTTCTTGCAACTCAAGGCGTGCCCTCCAAGTTTGCTTCCCAGACATGCCGCTGACATGCCGTTCTGCAGTTCACCTGTTTAGCGGTGCCTTTCACATCATCCTCAACTCCTCTCGCTAGAAACTTTCCCAACTGTCACCTCTTTTGACACAAAGCTGGGAGGGTTTTGGGATGTTTTGGGTTTTCTAGGGTGTGAGCACATGAATGACAGAAATCACCGCGTATCTGCTGTGTTGAATTCCCTAAGCCAGCTCATTTGGAGTTGGTCATCGTTGTTCACGAAATCTGCTGCGGGATCTTTGTGTGCTCGAAACCATCATGCCATGATTAGTTGCCGCTTGCGTCTGTTGGTTGGCCTGACTTATCATCGTATTCACGCTGCAAGTTTGGCTGCTGCAACCTTTGTGTTTGCCGTCGTTGCTGGTCTAGAGAGAGTCACAATAATGGATGCTTGGCCGTGGAAGGGTCAGTGATTGCAAGCTGGATTACTGCACCAAGCACTCGCTCTTGTGAACTTGGCAGTCACACTTCTTCGCAGTTGTTGCGGAGACGAGCGGTCGGGTTGAGCTGGATTGTTGCAGGACAGTTCTTTTGACCCCGAAGTGCATCAGGCGCCCAGCACCCCGAATTCGGTGGGCTGGCAAATCAACGGAGTAACCCGATTGACCCAGCAGCCAGCGGCCTTGGTGTCTTGAGCGGTCTGGCCTGAAGTATCGCAGGCTTTTGAAGAACGAAACTCCCAGCCCGGATTTTCCATATGGGCACCCCGGCGCGGCTGCCCCTGCGTGTGTCCGACGGAAAGATATTCTATTACAAAAGGGTTGTGTTGACGCAGTATGTTCTCAGCTGTGTCCGCAGTCTGCACGGTCATGTGCAAACCCGGTGAAGGACGTTTCCAGCTCCCTCAAAGAGGCCCGCAGGATTTTCAGATGTGGTGCTTGGATTTCATGACTGTCATGATATCCCTGTGAGCAGGTTCGTGCCGACCTTATGCGTTTTCTTGGATGACAAGCACAATCTCTGATAGCGCATGATTTATCACCAGGCTTCTCGACTGCAGTCGCCAGCTCAGGTGCAGCTGCCAGCTCGGGTGATGGCCCAGTTCTGGAGCAAGTGCTAGAGGAGCCGTTGGCTTGTGGATTGGTGCTGCTGTGTAGACTTCCCACAGATTCTAGGACAATTTGGAGCTCCGAAAGGAGCTCAATGCACTGATTCAGGCATCCAGGGCCGCGTGCAGCATGTTCACCATGTTACTGAGAAACGTTTTCTTGCATGCCTTACGGGATAGACTGCGAAGCCCGATGCCTGGAAATCCAGTCCATCAACAGACGCTGAGCAGGAAAGACGAGCAAGAGCTGAGAGCGGAGCCTTTAACTCTGAAGGCCATACCGCTGTTTGCATGTAAATGCCCTGTTCTTGAAATCTTTATCGTCCTGTTTCATTGTTCTTTTGAGGTTCTGAAGTTGCAGAAGAAGGCCTTGCATTATCAGGCTAATGGAAGGGCATTCAGAACGCTCGGGCAAGGCCTCTTACAATTCTTCCAGGAGGCCGCGCTCGTTCTGCCCAAGGGGCCACAAACTTGGCAGACCGAATTCATGGATGCTTGCGTAAACTAACCGGCTTAGCTTGGGCTAAGTGTCCTCTCGTAGCGGACTCAGGTCTGAAAAGAGGACTCAAAAGCCAGCAAAATCGCTGTTAGGGTGGTGAGCCACAGCTGTAGTCCACACCTCCAAAGTGGGGCGTGTCACCCTGGAGGCAATGACTTCCGACGAAAGCTTTGGGTACCTGTTGGCTATCCAGGACAAGTGAGACATGGACGATTCTTCGGAATATGAGAACAGTTGGCAAGGGAGTACCACAGCTTCAACTTGGAAAGCAAGTTGCCTGTACGCAGAGGCTCAAGCTATAGAGGACCATATGTTGCTTGCAGTGTCGTGCGCTCAAAGCTTGGTCGGCACGGTTTTGGTTTTGCGTTGTGGCGTCATGCAACATGGTGTACTGAGATGTACTGAGTCTGTCTGAGCAAGCTGGATCGCCTGGCTGTGCAGCAACACACAGAGACTGTTATACAGCTTGGTGACACCACCTGGCCTTTCAGAGGTTGAGGTACAGCCTTGAAGCACACAAAGCGCTGCCCCGCAGTCCTGTCTGGCAAGCAAGTGTGTGAAGGGAAGGCTGATCGAGTGCACGCAGGTGCAGACAGAAGCTATCCAAAAAAGTTTCCGAACCAGCAAACTAGTCTAGCAGCTTTCCGAAGCACTTTGTTTACGCTTTTCTCCGCAAATGTAATTTGGTCCATTGACAAGAAGTGTCTCAGTGTGTCTCTGAGTCAGAGGTACTCGGAGACTTCGCGGTGGCTCTCCCATCACCGGGTTCAGCTTGGAATGGAGTCACAAAAGATCCTGGCACCGCGCGCATTCAAAACAGGTTTCGATGGGAGCATTGCCTGAAAATGCCATCTCCGTTACGTTCTGCTGAAATTTGAGCCTAATCTTTCGTGCGATGGGTGCTTGTTGAACGATAATCTGCGCTCTTGATTAATGAGGGTGCGTCCCCCGCCCCCCGTCCCCCACAATAGCTTCGACCCAGCATTATAGGGATTCCAGACCATTTCAAGTAGATGTCAATGCATTTGGAAAGTTTTCGTCGATGTGAATGGGGTCTTGTGGTTTAAGATAGAGTTTGGTAGATTTTGATTGGATTGTGCATTGATTGCAATTGGATTTAACGGATTTTCATCAAAACTCATTTGTTCTCACTAGGTTTTGATTGTTTTTAAGCAGAATTTAATTTCGATTAAAATGGTTCAATTAGGTTTGCAGTAAGTTCGATTTTATTGGTTCTAAGTGGGTGACAATCTAAACAGGATGCAAACTTAAATGATCCTGAAGAACAACAGCTATTTCCATTAATCTAAAGCAAGAGCCTCTCATGCAAAGTGCGTAAGGGGTAGCTCAGGAAGCGTGTGAGCCTTCAATTCCTCATGAATATGAAAAAAACAATTCAGGTCTCAGAATCAGCTCTCTTAGTGGGGATTTGAGCTTTCAACATTTAGGCTTTAGCTTTTAGAGTCTTTTAACTCGAAATTCAACCTCAAACTGAAGCCTTGCTCATTTTCTAGGGTCCGAGAATAATTTGCTTTAAATCTAGGGGTTGTTGGAGTTGTTGGGCCCAAAACGGCCTCTGCCTTGAAAGTAATCTTTGACCCCAAATTTTACACAACAGCTTTGCTCTGAATCTAGGGGCTTTATTAATCAAGAGCACAGATTACGTAGAGCAAGTCCTCTAGAAGTGGCCGCCAAAGCCTCTGACCTGCATCATTGAACCTTCGCTTCTCGCACCGACCGTTCCGTGGACTTTGCCCCCTACTTGACTGTTTCTCCGGCCGGCTGTGGCTGTTGCCGTGTGGCATTTGTTCAGACCTTGTAAGGGCCAGCCAGAATCACCAGCATCGGGTCCGCTTCTCACCTCGGGGGCTTCCAGTAACTCGCTGCAGCCATGCAAAACATGTCACAAGGCTCAAGGTGGCTCTTTCCTGCAGACTGGATGGCAGGTTATGAATTGACTCAGGTTGGGGAAGAGGAGCTCTGTGTTGACGGGATTCTGAGCCTGTTTTGCAGTGCAGTCAGCAGCCTTAGGCCTGAACATGGGTGTGGTGGCCAGACTCTGGGATGCCTTTTCTTGTTCCCGGCGCAGATCCACACTCAGATGTAAGTCGGTGTGACCACTATTTCCCGAATTTGCCACTTGGTTGGGACTCTTAAGGACAGGACACTGCCAAAGGTGTCTTCCACTGAGATCAGTGTGGGAGATTCCGTTGCCTGTGAAATGTCATGCCTCCAGGCTCCAGTGGTAGAAGTTCCACCACAGGAAGTCCAGCATGAAGAAGGCTCGAAAAGGATGCCAGCCATCTTGACTTGCGCTGTGAAACGGCCGCATACCAAAGTTGCCGCCCCGCTGCAGTGAAGCAGCCAGATGCGCAAGCACAAGATGCAGCAACAGCGCTCAAGCTCAAGGGAAACGAACACTTCAAAAGGCCGTCAGCCGAGGCTTGAATTTGAAAGGAAGCCAGCTGCAAAAGTCTTGACTGCCAAGGAGTGAGTACCTTGAAGCGCTGGATGTTTACACCCGAGCAGCAGCGCTGACCTTTCAGAGAGGCTGCGTTTGTGTTCAAAAGTCATGAGAAACACACCAAGGAAATCTACATGTATGACGCCAGCATATGGCTGAACCGATCAATTTGCAACAGGCTTGGCTTTGTGGGCGCCAGGTCATGTCAGGAGATGTAGCCCGCAATGAGTTGCCTTCAGAACTCTGCTTGAACACTCTGTACAGGAAGTTGAACAATTTGGAGGACGCAGCGACAGATGCAGAAATCGCACAAGAAATTGATCCAGCCAATGTCAAGGCTCCCAACGGTTGTTGATTCGCCGGCTGTCGCTGAATGATTGGCTTGAGTCAAGCTTGAGGCAATCTTGCCGCTAAGCCAGTGCAAAGGCATACTACAACCGAGCACTTGCTCTGCAGTTGCTGGAGAAGCAGGATGAGGACAAGCGCAACTGGTTTCACAGTTTGCGGACAGGAAATTCCTTGCTGCTCACAGGCCTTGGGGATCTGCAAAAAGGGTCTGCACAAGCAGCCCGACAACAAGGTGGGCCCCTGTGGTGCTTGCAGACGGGGGTGCCAATGAAAGAGAGCCCATACAGGCTCTTCAACAGCTCAAGATAGACCTGCAGAAGAGCATTGCAGAGGCTTTGCTTTTTACTGGCTGGCTGTTTTTCGCTTTTCCTGAAGCCTTGCTGCAGTTGCAAAAGCTTGTTGAGGCCAAAGCTGCATGCCCTGGAGAAGTCGTCGCTGAGCTGATTGTTATCCACGAATCTTTGGAATGTGCCTTTGCTGAGGCTCCGCTCCCACAAGGTCCGGTGAAGGTCACCCTTCCGCGGAAGAAGGACGAGTCTCAAGAGTCCACAACCTAGGGCTCGGGGACGACATGAGGTTGCAGTGAGCATTGGGCATCCGCACATACCACAATCTACCATAAGAATCTTTCACAAGCAGGTCTGATGATGTCTACGAGTGGAAAAATGGCGAGCCTAGCGAAGCGGAGCGCCAGGCGTCTTCCGACAAGATGTTTTGCTGTGGCTATATTTGTGAATACTTGGATTTGTTGCAGGGCTACAAGAAGGCCATGGTTGCGCGGGACCTAGGGTGAGCTTCGGATCTCCTTCCAACTGTGACAATGACATCCAAGGACATGTTCAGATCGAAATATGAGGAATTGAAGGAGAGAGCTGATGCTGCCAAGTCCAAGAGGTCAACCTTGCAGACTGACCACTACGAGGATTCGACAAAATGCGACTTGTGCAATAAGCGTCTTGTAGCCGAAATGCCAAAAGACAACAAGCTTGGCTATGCAAGAGGATGCCCAAAAGCAAAGTCTACAACTTTCTGGCGGGCACAGACCGATGGACAGGTTCCCTTTGAAGCGTTGCGTGCTTGGTGTGAGGAGATTGAGCTTGAAGGCCTGAGAACGTGGAACTTCCTCCTGACTACCAGCAGCCCGTTGGCTTGCTCTCAACGGAGCAGCTAGCAGAGCCAGTCACTGAACAAGTGTTTGCTCTTAGAAGTGACGCGAGACAGCCTTCTCAAGAAACTCCTTTCTCAAGGTATAGCTGTGACAACACGCAGCGGAGATATCTACTTTCTGTGTATGGCAATGTATTTGATGTCTCGGACCGCTGCCTGGCAGAATTTCCTTGCTTGAGCAGGTGCAGTGACATGTAAGATGCATGGCAGAGGTCCGGACAAGTACGATCCCGACGGGCCATATGCCAGCTTGACTGGAAAGGACGCGTTAAGACGACTTGGTCCGACATGTCGGAGATTTGAAGGTGAGCCAGGGGGTGGGGGCCTCACCCTCCACCTAAATGCCCGCAAACCCCCTCCCCCAACCTAGCACCTGAAGTGAAGAAAAATCTCCGATGTGATGTAACCCCCTGACCTCGAGGTCCCCCCCCCCCACCGGGTTTTCTTTGAATGAGCCAGTTTTTGGTCATGATTTTGCAAGTTTGTATTGAAAGATTGGCATGCAGATGTTCAAAGAGTCTCAGAGAAGCATTCTGGCAAGCATAGGGGACAGCATTGGTAAAGCTACAGGCCGATTTCTTCTGGCAAGCACAGCAGCAAGTATTGCTACTAGACCTACACGCCGATTTCTTTGAAAACTGGAGCCGAACCTGGATTTTAAAGGCAAGTTTTCATGTTGTTGACAGCTTGCTCGAGGGAAGTATCTGTTATTTTTGCGCGCTTTCGTGTCATTGACTGCTTGCTCGGAGGAAGCAGCTGTAGAGTCGCAGACTTGGAGTTGAGGGCGAGTGTTGAAAATACTCCCGGCATGTCACTCGCAGTAGCAGGTGTTTGAGTTGCCTCTGTAGAGGAAGGCTACGAAAGAAACCTCTCGGGCCATGTGTATTGTAATTTACATTCACTTTGTAAAGCTGTATAGACTGAAAGGTAAGTGATTCTTTGTCAGGAACTGATTGTTAAAGTATTGCATCGTTGTTTAGGTTTTTTCTTCGTTTATTACTTCGAAGAGGCTCGCCACACCGCAAAAGTGCGCTGTCTGCAATGGAGGTAACACTGCGCGTGGTCACCTTGAAGAGGTGATGAGCCCAGCGCCCGGGCCAGCCTCAGGAAAGCTAAATGGTGCAAACACTACAAGGGAGAACCCGTTGCCCAGTCAGACAAGAGAACTGGCAGGGGATGGGCTCCAGCAAACAACAGTCATGACATCACCACCATCGACTTCTACAGCTTTTCGGGTGCCATCCCTTCTGCTGCCACGTGATGATAAGACAGGAGGCTATGGAACATCAGGATAAGTTGGAAGCTTGGGTACAATTGGTGTTATGTATGGCTCAGTGCCTACGGCGGATATTGCTGATGCGAGTGGGGTGTATGGAGATGTAATTGCAGAGGCCCAGGGTCCAGGTGTGGCCACCATACAAAGTGGAATGGCTAGCTCCAAAATCAACGCTACTGCAGACAACTCAGGGTCCAGGTGTGGCCACCATACAAAGTGGAATGGCTAGCTCCTAGATCAACGCTGCAGCAGAGAACTCAGGGCATAACCTTCCCGCAGCAAAGCCTGAAGGCAGCACTGGTTCAGTGGGATTTGAAGCCCCGAGATCGTCCTTGCAGGGAGTGTCTGCGGTCATAGGAGCGCAGACTCAGGCTTTTGCCACACAGACTTTTTTTCTGGTCAGAGTGCAGTCTTTGTTTACTGGCCCGGCGAACGTGCAAGCAATACCACCGACATGGATGCCTAGTCCTTTGAGACAGTCTCCTGCTANNNNAGGGCCGTCATGTGGAAGCTTCATCCGTTTTTTTGTTCAGTGGAGCTAGCATGCAGCAGATGGCCGCAGTGGAACGTAAGGCCCCATTGTTGTATGGTTTGCTTCAAGAATTGGAAAATCAGAGGGCCAGGGCAGATCATGCCAAAGCTTTGTTACAAGGCCTGCCAACACACAGCCGGTGGGTTTGGGTTCTGTTAGTAGGTTTGGAGTGGACTATACAGGGTCTATNNGGTTGGTTCAGGGTTGCCCAGTGTTCCTCCGCCAATTCCCCCAATGCTCAAAGCACCCTCAAGTCCTAATCCTGGAGCTGGATTTGCTCAAGCTAAAGCTCCTCCACCCGCCGTTGAATCGCAGGGTTTAGCCGGTCCTTTGTCAGGGCTTATTGGTGGTAGGACTAGGTCCCAGGGCCATCAGGACAGAGGTCAGGTGCTGTGCCCGCAGATGCGCAACCAGCAGGGCCTAATCTTTCAGATCGGGAGTTGCTATTAGCTAGTTTGGCAGGGATGCGACAGTTGCAGGGTGTTGTGGCTGATATGCGTGGGAGAGATCGTGATTCGTGATGACAGCAGTTCCCCGAAGCAAACCCGGCATCACAAGTTTCCCTGTGCTAGCTGAGCTTAAATCTGATGAAGGGTCCCTTGCTTATCAGGATTGGTTGCAGACTGTTACTGGACTTGTTGGTGATGTTTCGGATTCAGCGTCCGAGTGGTGGGCTGGTGTTTTGAATGTGGTGGATCGGGCCTATGGGGTTTGGATTTCTTCGTC
>CAJNIZ010044227.1:92220-102901 GCA_905231905.1 Symbiodinium pilosum | reverse complement strand
CAGCAGCGTCAGCAGCAGCAGCAGCCAGCAGCAAGAAGCAAACGACAAATTTTTAAGCTTGAGAGAAAAAACGAGTTTTTGCGAGTTTGGTTGTTGGACTCAACCCATGCAAGTTTCAAGAAGCCTTGCCACAAGCCTTGCCTTCCACCAGCCTGGCACAGCTGCTTTGAAGTGGTTCTGCCCTAGAGTCTAACAACTTCTCCGAGCCCCGCTTAGCTTTCGTTGGCCTGCCCCGCCCCTCAAGTAAGTTTGATGGCAGAGTACGCCTGCAATGCCCAACCGCAGGGTTTTTCAGAGCCCAACCCAGCATTTCTTGCAAGGGCTATCGCAAAGATGATGTATGAAAGGTATTCTGGAGTCAATCCAAGAGTAGAATGTTTCTCGGACTGTTAGTCGCTGTCCTTCCTGACGAGTGCTGACTGCGTCGTCACTGACCAAAAATTGCACTGGCTTTTCCCATCCCTTGCCCACAAGTCCGGGAGGACCTTACTTGGGGACTCTTTGCCGGAGTTGATACGGTGGAGTACACCAACAAGTCGGCATCCAGGGCAGACGGACACAAGCAGCTGTCCTGTGACCCTTGCAGGTTCTATGACCTCTACAAGGCAAGGGACCTGGGCAAGGTGCGCAGTTGACGCGTGCAACACAATCTTGTCGCAGAAAATTATGGATGCTCTGGCTTTGCCTCACCAACTCTTTGTCAGGACAAGCTGGCTGGTGTGTGTAGCTGGCTCGTTCAGGGCCTTAGATGGAAAGTTATCAGTGCTGTTTACAGACATGTGCCATAGACCAAGGCTTGGTACGAATCGGAGTATGGCAAGCCGGTTGGGCAGCTGGAGCTACAAGCCCAGAAGAATTTCAAGCTTTTTTCCAACTCTGGACTCCCTTCATCCCCCTTGCAAGGCCTTGGTTGCGAGAAGCAGACCTTCCAGCTGACCTCCCAGCTTCAAATATCTTCACGTCTTGCGGGCGACTCTGCAGCGCACACCGTAGCGCAGGCACCGCCTCTGGAAGAAATCGAGGAGATGTGCACAGCCCCACGTTCACAATTAAGAACCCTCGACTTAGGTGGAGGTCATGGAGGCATGATGTTGTTGTTGTTGTATCCTGAAGGTTATGTAGTGCAGCAGATACCTCCGGTTTCTGTTCATCGCAGAAGGATATTGTGCTGGCCTCGATCTTCTCCTGATGTTCTTCACAAGCGTGCCTTTCATTGCCGTGACAAGACTGAGAAGCACACGCGCTGGTCATGGCGAAGCAGGATGAGCACGCAAGAAAGCGACACAGCCAGGTGAGGTGTGGCCATGTTTCCAACTGTTGCAGCAGTTGCGTTAGGTTGTAGAAAGTTTCACGAGGTTGCACCAAAAGGACAGATGCGGGCAGACGAGGGATTCAGCCAAGACGGCTTGTCTCGCCAGCTTCCTGAATCAGGGATGGCTGTCACAGAAGCCCCCTTGTGCCCGCAGAGACTGCCTGCAGCTGAAACAAATGCTCTTTTTGTTCAGACTGACCTGGAAATGCAGTGGCCGCGAACCACTGTCACCCTCATCGCACTGATGCTTTCACTTTCGGCTCGTCATGGCAGAGAACCGTCTGGGGCCCGTTTGGTCTCACGGTTGACGCATACATTGCATACATTGCAAAAACAAAGGGCGTAACTGTGGCCAACATGTGCTGAACCTAACCTTCGCCTGAGCTCGTAACAAGGCCGGCACACAATCACATGCTGCCAGGAAGGGCCTGAAATCTGGCCCTTGGCAGATTTTCCGTTTTTGTGTGCAAGTCGTTGAAGAAGCAGGCTCTTGCACAGCTGGAAAGGTTGATGAGCAAGAGGAGTGCTTTGTCCAAACTGCGCAGGCACAATGGCAGACGAGGCCGGTGCCAAAAGACGTGTCCGGGCAAGTCCTCAATGGGAGGTGTCCTGTTATGTTTTTTGGGCTAGGTGGCTAGGTGGTTAGGTGCTGCCAAAAGTGACATCCCAATTCTCCAATGCGCAACTGTTCAAAACTT
This sequence comes from Symbiodinium pilosum, assembly GCA_905231905.1. Lineage (NCBI taxonomy): Eukaryota > Dinophyceae > Suessiales > Symbiodiniaceae > Symbiodinium > Symbiodinium pilosum. The sequence goes on along the minus strand of CAJNIZ010044227.1, from coordinate 100,891 downwards.
GACGATGCGCCTTGAACAGGAGCAGTTGCTGTCACTGAGCCTGGACGACTGTGTGCCATGCTTGGCTTCTTCAGTGATGTGAATTGTGGTGCACGTTGGTGCACGTTCCTAGCTTCATGAACTTGGCTTGCCAGGTTTCGCTGCTGACGAAGAAGCATGGCACGCTAAAGGTGCCGATTCAGCAGGCCTGCTTCAGGCAGATTCTTCTTCGTCGAAGCAGGCAGCTTTCGACAAGATGGACTTCTTCCAAGACGGGCGGCTATCCTGTTTGGAATGGCAGGACATCTAGTGTCATCTATCGTTGCCGCATTTCAAGCCCTTCATGTTGAGGAGGGACTGCGCCAGCTACTTTCAACGGGGTCCAAAGACTCTCGCAGGTGGGAGACTCCTACAGGACTCCCAGAGATGAGTTTTTTTGCGCGCTGCTATGCGCTGCTTGAGGTATGATCCTTTGAAAGAGCCAAGACGCACATGCGACTCCGTGCTGCTGCGTCTGTTTAAAGCCATGGACAAGGAAAGAGAGCCTCAAGCGGTATGAAAGTCACACAATCGGTTCCTCATTGCTTGCTCAGGACAAGGATGGCTTCATCTCTTTTGAGGATTTGGCCAACGCGAAGGGTGGGTGCAGTCTCCCAGTTGGGCTATCAAATCTATACCGCTTGCGTAACATCATGGAAGAGGCTCAGTTTTATCCTTTTCCTTGGGACTTGTGACCCAAGATTGCAATTTTGGAAGTTGGTTGGTCGAAGTCGGAAAATCTCACTTGTTGCTGGCCTTGCAGTGCCCAAACTTTCCACGTGAGAACATGCCAGCGTTCCAGGAAGCAAATCGCATTTCTCAACATCTAGCTTAATTTAAAACATACATTAGTGACGTACCCGATCCTTGTCACGCTGACTCTCTCAGGCCCTTCGTTTACTCGCGCGAGCTGCGAAAGAAGGATTCAGAGGAAAATATTGCAGTACCGCTGGTATGTTTTGTGATCCAGAAAGTCAGGGCCTGCCGGCTGCGTTTTTCTCTTAGTTCCTTGATCAGGCATCGCCAAAGGATTCCAAAGGGTCGCCAAGATTCCTGCAGGCTTCAGATGTCCGAGAAAAGCTTTCCCATCCAGAGGCTGATGTTTGGTGCATTCTGGTGCAGGAGCTTTCGTATGGCTCCAGCTCCATGGGTTTCACAATGCTACCTTTGGTGTCGCGCAAGAAGAAAGACGGGAAGGCAGGTGCACATACACGTTGTCCCTCGATGAGGGTTCCCACAACATGGGTCGCTACAGGAACACTTTGCCGGCCACATTTACTCCGAGATGCGCTGCAGCCTTACGTCTGTGTTTCAGCTGGCGTGGCTTACTGAGAGCAGTTGTGGAGGGTTTTCTGTATTGAGCTTCAGCATGTTACGAGCTTGCGCTTAAAGGCATCGTTTCCAGCCAAGTAGACCTAGTGACCTAGTGGTGTTCGGCTGGTCAGAGTGAGTCATTGGTCGCAGGCCTTCGCCATGCATCTAGGGCATCATAACCCAGCTGCGGCGCGAATGTGCCTCTTGCAGAGGAGCCTTCGCAGCCCTTCTCATCAAGAAGTTTGATACGCTGGACAAGGCTTGGGAGCTTGCGGGCAAGCCGCATGGAGATCATGTTTGTGCTGCCAAGGCCTACAAGCACTTCGATGGCAACAGGAATAACCAACTCGGGATGACAGAGTTTGTATATGGAGTCCTGCCCTTTCAGTTGCAGACATTCTACCCCATGGTGTTGTCCGGCGAAGGAACCCTGCCCTTCATCTGAGGCCAAAGCCTTGCACTTCACAGGGAACGCCAGGTCCGTGTTTAAGGACAGCCTGCGATGTTATATTTCCCGCTAGGGGGGGCAGCTTTGTTATCTGGAGGAACTCGACAGGAACAACAACGGCAACATCTCGATCCAAGAGTTCAGGGTTTTGCGTGCCTTGAATGCCACGGAGGACTGCATGCCAGCACCTACTAGAACGTAGTTTGGGGGTCATGGGGTAGATTTGAGCTTGCTAGTGCAAGGATGAGGCTGTGACTTCTAAAACCAGACGCGAGCAGGCAAGAATTGCGATCGTCTTGAAAATCCGCCCTCAACAGCACAATCAGGTGCTTGAGCGTAGGCAAAGATCGCCCATTCAAGCACCGCGCAGACACCAGTTCCGTGCCCAGCATGTCTTCAACACAGACTTGCCAGCATGCCAGTGAGTTGGAAGCAAGGAGAAGTGTCTGCCTCGCCTCTACTCATGTGCAGTTTCCAGAGGCATTGGCCTCCGGCCTGCTGATAAGCTGTAAGGGCTTGCAGTCTGTGTTGGCTCATTTTTGCTGGTTGGGGGAGCATATGTAACCATCTAGACATTCTGCAGCCATAGTGGTCAGGAAGCCTTTTCAGCTTCCGAATCGTTGTATGCTATGGAGCTCGCCTACTGATGCTTCTGCTATTGCTCTTTGCAAATGTAGGTTGTTTGGGTAGGGCCTTTTGTCAAACACTAACAGGTGATCAGGCTGACCTGCAGTTCTGGCCCAAGTCAGCTGCGGTTCAAACCTTTCTTCCCCGTGTCAATGGACGTATCCTTGTTCGACTGCCAGCGTGACACGCTGACTTGAGGTAATGCCTTGAGCGATTTCGATTTAGACACTTATGTACAATCTGCAAGCGCGCAAAATTCAGGGCAAACGACAAAGCTACTGGCCGCTGTGTCGGCTTTCCCTGTTCAGCGTACTGTGGAATAGTGCAACGTGTTCATGTCAGCGGTTTGGAACTACAAAAAAAATGTTGAATCTGTCTCCCAGCGCGTCAAGGGTTCCAGGGATAAAAGGCATGTGGATTCAGGCCTTGCGTTACACGTGTAGCGGGCTCAACAGTTTGTAGACTCGTCATGTTTTTTTGTGTTGTTCCGCGGCTTGTAATTGTATTGAGAAGTTACAGCACTCAGTGGCAATGGGAGGGGGCCGGGGCCAAAAAAGAAACAAGGATCAACAAGAGCAAAAAACAGAATACTGGACTTTGTAGTAAAACTGAAAGTTGCAGCCTCCCGAGCAAGGATAAAAATCAAGGTGTTGGTTTTATGATTTTCCTAATCTTCTTCATGCTTTATCAAAACTTTTCGCCACTTTTCTTCGATTATCATCGTTTTCATTATTTCCATTGTCTTTCGGATTCATCATGTTTCTTCATTTCTCATGTTTTGCATTTCTCTTTGTTACGATTTTCCATCATTTTCATCATACTTCATAATGTTCAACATCTTGCATCATCGTTCAATATTGTTGTGACTTTTCATCAGGTTCCTGTATTTCTCATCATTTCTCATATTTTTGCAGCATTTTTCATGTTTGCGTGTCGTGCGTCATGTTTCATCATCTTCATTGTTTTCATGATTTTACATTATTTTTCATCATCTCGCAGTAGATCGTGCAAGAGTCTCCATGGAGTCCATCCTTTGGATGCAGACGGTCTACTGGACATGTGGCATGTTTTGATCTTCAGCCGGCCTTTGCATGGCAGCGCGTGACCTGGAATTACTGTGGAAAGCTCGTCCTTGTCTTGGCAACTTCCTTTTTGGAAACGCCTGCAAGAAACGGTGGATGCTGGTACATCGGAACACGTCGTAGTTAGTTTCATCTTATGCTTCGGGCTGAGCAGCACACATACAGAGCTTTGATGAGGCCGAAGGTGGGTTCGGTGCGTGATTGTCTTAAACTTGGCAAGGGCGCATATCTTGCTGATCCATCCTTGGGCTTAGCCATGACTGTCTGGGGTGATGATCCGCAAGTGGAGAAGGGCAGAATTCTTGGTGAAGATTCCAGCTGCACAAGCATCGGAGGGACACTTCCGAACCATTTCTGCAAGTTTGTGGGTCGCTGAAGCAATTAGGCGTGTAACGTGGGGAGTTTTTAAACCTGATGGAACCATTTTTTTTGCAGGTAGCAACGGCTGTAACTCCGCTATGTTTGGCTCAAGTCCGCCCAGTTAGGCAAAGATTGTGAGAACTGTGCTTCCCCATTGTTGAGCCAGATACAGTTTTGCCATCATTTCATAATTTCTCATGAGTCTTAGCTATTTTTCATCAAGTTTCATGATGTTTCATGAACTTGCATCGATTTTCTAATGTTTCATGGGTTTTCATGAGTTTTCAGCCATGTCTTGTTTGGCACGTCAGCGAAGCAGGACATGCTTCACAAGACTGAAAGAAAGAAAGCCATGTCTTGTTTGCGGATGGCTTCGTTCTTCTACGCCAGCCACTTTTTGTTTTTCTGCTCCCTTTTTGTTTTTGTTTTGACCTCAGATGTTGTTCTTTGGTTGATGACTTTTTTTTGATCCTCCAACCCCTCCCCCCCGCGCCCCCCAATGAGATTTGATGAGAAAACTCAGCCGCTTTGTGTTTTCTTTTGATCCCCGGATTTGCCTCCGGCCTGCTCCAACAGCCATCTTTTTAATCTTCAGATTTTGCTTTTGTTGATCCGTATTTGTGTTTTTTGCTTTTTTTTGATCCTCCACCCCAGTGGCAATATTCCTTGTTGTTGTTTGTAGCATTGTAGTCTTGCTACCCATATTTTTGGCAGTGGTAGTAGTAGGTTCAGAACGAACAGTACGATTGATATAGGCAACACAATTGCAGCTACTGGTAGTATTGGTTTTGCTTGGTTTTGGGAATAGTGTTATTGCAACTATGCGTGTTCATAGTTGTATGAGCATTAAAGTCAGAATGGATACCAGCAATACTGTGAGCAGGATTATTCATGCTGTTTGATTAACGTTTTTACTCGCAAACTATTCGTTCGGATCGCATTTGTGCCTTGAGCATCAATCTGTCCCGTGCACGAAGTGGTTTGTCATGCGCGCGCATCGGGTCTTGAATGAGTCCGCTAATTCTGTCTGGGAACCTCTTTGCGCCAATCGGTTTGTGCGCTGCGCAAGGGGATCGGTGCGCAAATCCACGGTGTCGGTGCTTGAGTCATGCGCAAATCGGCGACTGTGCAAATCCGCGGGGTATGGTGCGTGAATCCTCGGTGCGCAAATCGGTTCGTTTGGCGCAGATCGAATTGTTCTGCAACCTTTCCAACCGAGTCCAAGTGGATGCAAGAGAGACAAGTATCAAGGAGGAGGATCTTCTGAGTGCTGCACCCATGTCAGGCAGAGCACATTTCATCATCTGCTGGCTTTTACTCTTTCCCCCGAACTTGTACTGGCCGAGCCGACCTTCAGCCAGGAACCAAAGATTTTCATATCGTAGTCTGCTTGATGCGGTCTTGCAATTCTGCTGGATCGTTGGTTCACCGAGGCTTCACCCAAACGAAATTCCAGGCTTTGTCACGGCCTTAGTGCCGCAGCCCTGCAATCATCTGTAATCACTGCAATCAACAATCAGATGCCATCATAGAGGGCAGTTGAAAAACGCAGCTATTTGGTCCTTGCAGATGACAAGCAGCCCCTTTGGAATTCTACTTGCAGAAGCCAGATGTGTAGGAGTGGGTGCTCTGCTTGATCTAAACACGTGTAGCATCCGAGGACTCGGAAAACTTCACAAAAGAACGGGGGCCCACTTCCAAGAAGTTTCCTCCTGGTGATGTTTTTGAAATTTGTTCATGGCTGTCAATCCCAGGCCTGGCTATTGCAAGAGAGGCCCAGAATCCTTTGCGGAGGCTGCCAAGTTTCTTGCATGCTGGGGAGTGTGCAAGTTGATCGAGCAGGTGATGCCGGATTCTCACCCGCTCCGCGGGAGCAAGTTCAAGGTGCCGATTGCCCTGTGCTTTTTCAGGGTGCCTGAAGCCCAGCTAGACCTTCAGGCAAACACTAGAAAAATTGCCAGTACCAGTGCAGTTCTTTTTCGATATGCCCCAGGATCACCTTCGTCCTCTCTACTGTCATCAGGTTAGACAGGAGAGTCGTGGAACCCGTCTCCATTTAGCCCCATGTTATTGCAAATATGAACTAATCAGCACGCTTCACTACTGTATACTAATTTGTATGCGGACAGCTTTCGGGATGAATCTTAGTGCAGGTGGGCAGCACTGTACCAAGAGCAGAGCGCTTTGGGCCGGCAATTCCTTCTGTGGAAGGTCGAAAGGACCATGTGTTGCTGTGCTCAAGTCTCTTTCAGCACAAGGCCGAGCTATCTGGCGAAATATTTTGGAATAGTTCTCAGGCACAAATGCTGCCATTTGCGGAATTTCTCAGCTCGTGTTGGTGCAAGTTGATTTCAAATAAGATTCACAAAGGCCCCCGCTTTGCCAGATGGGTCTCAAACAGGCATGTGGAGAAGGGGACGTTGGTCCAGAATGTCCACAATTGCTTGCTTTGGGGAAGACCCGTTAGACATGAGTCCACTTTGGATTCCATGCAGAGCTTCAGCTGTTCTAGAGGTAGTTGCTGCATGTTGGAAATGTCTTCTAGACATGTGAGCTGCTTTTCTGGTTTTGATGTTCAAGTCATTTTGGTGTGCGTCTGCTGAGAACAACGTCATTGCGATTCACGGAACGTTGATGCAAAAGACCTGGACCAGCCAAGTAGTGCAGAACGCCAACAGCGCCAAACAGAGGACCCCATGAAGATTTGTAAGAAGAACTGAAACGTTGAAGAGCCCACTGAGCTTTGTGCGATCGGTCGAGCAGTGAAAACTGGGCTTGCCACTGCTACGGTCCATCATCCAGTCAGGAAGAGACGCAAGAGATCCTTTCAGGCTTGAGAAAGTTGATAAAAGAGCGACATCACGAGATGATGCTCTGACAATTTGATCAAGAGGCTGTCGTACATCGGGCTCGAAATCTGCGCTCCAACGTGTTCAAGAAGATCTTGTCATGTCTTGCTGCTATTCAAGAGTGGGATGTTGTGGCATGCAGGCAACAAGCAAATCTCAGCAAGAAAGTATCAAGCATCTTTTACTTGCCGTAGCTGTGCAACAAGATAAACAAGCAAAGCTCAGTCATATCCTTTCGATTACTAACATCCGTTCGATTTGAAGGTAAGGAGCTGGTGCTCGCCAGTTCAAAGCTGGCCGGTCAATCACCATAGATGATTGGGATGCAAATGCTTGTTCAAAGACTTTGGCTGACATGGTAACGCCATGGGAAAAGATACATCATCACACACAGCGTCACTGCCAGCATCATATGAGTGTGAAGCGACTGGTGTCGGATGTTAGTTGATATTTGTTGGGTGCTCCGGGACAAGTATGATGCTCATGAAAGATTATGTTCCCTTGATTGTGCAGAAAATTCAGTTGATCATCGTCGTGGTTTGCTTGCTGGGTGGGATGGATTGTGTGACTCTTTTTTATGCAGAGTCATTGAACTATCGGCTCATGCATGAGAGTAGAAGCGTGATCGAATGAGATCTAAGCAGTATCCATGATCCTGAAAGCTGGCTGGCCAAAACTGCTCCAGCCGAATGATCTTAATGTAAGCGCAGCGCGCCGACCGCCTCAGCTCCGCCAAGCCGAGCGAGATGTTGGACTGCAGCTGCCGAGGGACATTCTCAGGCTGTAGTGTTGGGATCAGGCTTTGCAAGAAGTTAAGTTCGGAATCATGAACCATGGGCTAGCTGGATGGGTGTTGCGTGGGCTTGAAAATTAGCCAGTGAGACTTGAGAGCAGAAAATGAAAGGAACAGTGCACCAGTAGGACGGTCAACACGGGGTTTCTGTGAGAACCCCTGAACGCCTTTCTGCCAGAGCAGTCTGGATACAAGGGCCATGTTGAGCCCTTCAGCAATCAACATACGACCAAAATCTCCTCTGTCTGCAGGACTTAGAACATAGCGCCGCTGTGTTTGCAACCTACGAAGGCCATAGCCTGGCACTGCAAAGACTCGAACTGCTGCCAACTGTTCCAAGTGACTGCCAGGCCGAATGCCACGAATGAATTGGAAAATTGACGGTACAGGAGCGCCTGCAGCTCAGCCCATTTTGCAAGACAGCCGCAAGCAAATTGGCCTTTTCATGTGTCAATGCCTCCAAGACGAAACCATGGAGAATCAAGGAACCGAAAAACAAACTGGGAGGCGGTAGCCAGCCACCCCCACCACTGCCACCACCTCCACCACCACCTCCACCACCACCACCCCCACACCCCCACCACCCCCACCACCTTCCCACCACCCTCCCACCACCCCCACCACCCCCACCACCCTCACCACACCACCAACCCCACTAACCCGCCAACCAACCAACCAACCAACCCAATAACCACCAACCCACCAGCTCACCATCCCCAACCACCGCGGCCGACACTACCCCAATCCACCACAATAAGCAATGCCTCCCTCCCGTTTCATACAAATGATGCCATTCTCCCAGAGGCACTTGCTTGATGAGTCAACTCTCTCAAAACGTAGACATTACTGTAGGGGGGTCATGATACAGAAGCACGAGAAAGACTAGGATTTTATTGTCATTCTATTCGTTAATGAGTCGATAATCAACTCACTAAATACAAAAATCATTAAAGGACCGGAGAACCCCACATGTGTAGTTTAACCGAAATTTAGATGAGATATTATTAGGATAGCGTCGCCCGGCGATATAGGAAGATATATTATATATTTAAAAGAATGCAAACTCGTGAGACCACATGCCGCGGCGAAACAACGAGCACATTGCGCGAGCGCGAAGTTCGGGCATCAGTTGCATCTGGTGTGTATGTATATGCGTATGATCGCGTGTACATTTCGCATA
>CAJNIZ010044227.1:38064-92120 GCA_905231905.1 Symbiodinium pilosum | reverse complement strand
CGAAACCCCAAACCTGAAACTAAACCCTAGACTCTATCTTAGGGGAATTATGGGGGTAAGGCACAATGGGGTATATTTGAGGTATAAGGGGGTGTATTAGACGTATACTGGTGGTATATTACACGTATTGTGGATATATATATATATATATATACATATATGAGAGGTTTTCTGGGGCGGTATGGCTGTTCATTGGTTACTCGGGACCGCTTTCCAAAGGTTGACAGCTGGCCAAAACAAGGTGACCGCCGGCCGGTCACCTTATTTGGGCTAGCTGGCGACCTCTTAAACAAGGTGACCGCTGGCCGGTCACCTTTTTGAGAGGTCGGGAAACCTCTAAAAGATGCTCATGGTGACTGTTTAACGGGTGTGAGGGGGGAGGGGCCGGGGTCATAGGAGGTTCTGGTGCGAGATATTGGTCGCTCGGGATGAGGCTCGGGAAGGTGTCGCGTCCGGAAAAGCGCTGGAAATTAAGTGCCGGCCAGCCGGTCGTCCCGACCGTGCCAGCACGCAGGAAGCTCACGCGTCGGTCAACTCATGTTCGTTCCCGTAGCTCGGACGCCCGTGCTCGTCGGTTCCCGTTACATCTGGCCCGGCTCCGGTTCCCGTTACCTGCGGCAGCGGTTCCCGTTTTACCCGACCCCGGTTCCGGTTAACCGTGGCCCGGTTTCCGTTTCACGGTTCCCGTTACGGCCTGGGGCAGTTCCCGTTACAACCTACACCCCTACCCTATACACCTTATACTGTATAAACCCTAACCTCAATAAACCAGAAATTCGAAAAAACTTTCGAATGTACATATATATATATATATGGTCACCCCCCCCAGAACCAACCTCGAAACAATAGGACAACTTGGGTATTGGGCTGGGGTGAAGAAACAATGGAATGTATTGGCCTGGCCAATACGTCCATGAATTTAGGCTTGTTTAAACAATCTCCTGGGATAGGCTTGAATCCATGAACATCTATAGATTCACGGAATATATTGGCCTGGCCAATGTTTCCATGAGTTCCTGTGAAAAGCAATGGAAAACATTGGCAAGGAAAATGTTTTCCGTGAATTTATGGTTTTCCACAATCTCCTGGGACCGGACCAACCCGAAATCTGTAAAAATCCAAGAGTTCATGGAAAATATGAGCCTGGCCAATGTTTTCCATGGGTTCCTGTGAAGCGCAATGCAAAGCATTGGCCAAGCCAATGTTTTCCATCCAGAGAATCTCCTGGGACCAGCCCGAAATCTATGAAATTCCAAAAATCATGGAAAATTTTGGCATGGCCAATGCTTTTTCATGAATTCCTATGAAAAACAGTGGAAACATTGGCCGGGCTTTCCAGAAAATCTGTTGAGACTGGCCAGGAATCTATGAAATTCCATGGATTCATGAAATACATTGGCTTGGCCAATGTTTTCCATTGTTTTCTCATGGAGAAACATGGAATATATTGGCCAGGCCAATATATTCCATCGTCTTTTCATAGGAATTCGTGGATGATATAGGCCTGGCCAATATATTCCATGAATCTACAAATTTTCATGGATTCAGGGCCTATCCCAGGAGATTCTGTGGAAAACCGTAAATTCATGGAATGTATTGGCCAGGCCCATATATTCCATTGCTTTTTCATAGAAATTCATGGAATATATTGGCCTCGCCGAAATATTCGATGAATTTATGGGTTTTCATGGGACCTGGCCCAGGAGATTCTCTACAAAACCCTAACTAAATTCATGGAAAACATTGATTGGCCTGGCCAATGTTTCCCATTGGTTTTTCATAGGAATTCCATGAGAAACATTGGCCGGCCAATATATTCCATTTACTTGTTGTTTTTCGAAACATAGTCTGAATCTTTCAAAGCCCATAAATTTATGGAATATTCTGGCCTGGCCAAAATAAACTACCGTTTTGCATGGGACTTCATGGAATTTAGTTGTTTGGCCAATACATGCCACCTACAAACCCTAACTCCCACGAAAACTAAATCCTACAAACCCCGCGGCAAACCCCCTACCCTAAATCCTACAAACCCTAAATCCTACGAACCTTAAATTGGTCTGTAGGATTTAGGGTTTGTAGGATTTAGGGTAGGGGGGTCAAAAAATTGATGGTTCGATTTAAGGGTAAGGTTTTGTAGGGTTTGGGATTCGTAGGATCTAGGGTAGGGGGTTTGTAGAATTTAAAGTAGGGGGTTTGTGGGATTTAGGCTTCGTAGGATTCAGGGTTTGTAGGATTAACGGTTCGTAGGATTTAGGGTAGGGCGGTTTCAAGGATTAAGGGTAGGGGGTTCGTAGGATTAAGGGTTCGTAGGATTTAGGTTAGGGGGGTTTGTAGGATTTAAGGTAGGGGGTTTGTGGGATTAAGGCTTCGTAGGATTTAGGGTTTGTAGGATTTAGGCTTCGTAGGATTTAGGGTTTGTAGGATTTAGGCTTTGTAGTATTTAGGCTTCGTAGGATTTAGGCTTCGTAGGATTTAGGGTTTGTAGGATTTAGGGTTTGTAGGATTTAGGCTTCGTAGGATTTAGGGTTTGTAGGATTAAGGGTTCGTAGGATTGAGGGTTTGTAGGATTAAGGCTTCGTAGGATTTAGGCTTCGTAGGATTTAGGCTTCGTAGGACTTAGGGTTTGTAGGATTTAGGGTTTGTAGGATTTAGGCTTCGTAGGATTTAGGCTTCGTAGGTTTTAGCGTTCGTAGGATTTAGGCTTCGTAGGATTTAGGCTTCGTAGGATTAATGCTTCGTAGGATTAAGGGTTCGTAGGATTTAGGGTTTGTGGGATTTAGGCTTCGTAGGATTCAGGGTTTGTAGGATTAACGGTTCGTAGGATTTAGGGTTTGTAGATGTTTGTGGGATTTAGGGTTTGTGGATTTAGGGTTTGTAGGATTAAGGGTTCGTAGGATTTAGTGTGTAGGGCGTGCATAGGGTGTCTAAGGTTTGAGTTGCACAGGGTGTTAATAGGGTTTCCCGATTGTAAACTATAAGCGCTCCCTTCGTGCAAAGCCACTGCTACATAGACCCTATACGCACCCTAAACCCCATCCAGCTTGAACCCTAAAGCCTGTGGTGAGTGCGGGTTATGGGGCTTATTGAGCACAAATAGGCTTTAATAATGTGTTATTGGCCATATGTAAAACCCTACCGACCCTACACCCACCCTATACCCACTTTAAACCCCTGTGCCCACCTACGCAACCCCACACCCTGGCAACTCTGAACCTTGGGAGCGGCCTCCTTTGTGAGCTGTTTACAAACAGGAGAAAGCTTCTGAATAATGCGAGACCCAATGGTGGGTGTAGGGTTCAGAGCTTTAGGCTTGGCGGGGTTTAGGTTGCGTGTAGGGTTTAGGGGGTTTTCGCAAGGCCCTAAAACCTACGAGCAGCTGAACAAACATCGCAAAACAAATACAAATTCTCAAATTTTGACGTCGTGGACGTCACAATGGAAAAAAAGACCAGCAAATGCACATGGTCGTACCCCTCATTTTAAATTTTGCTAACTGGGATTTTCTTTGTCTATGAGATGACGCCCCTCCCCCCCACAACATATAACCAAAATGAAGCAAATGGTTTACCACCCCATTTTGTAGGACAGAATGGGGGGCTTGAGGTCACCTGTGAATCTGAAGGGGGATCATGTATGCATGTGTACCTATGCATGTGCGTATGAATGTATTTATGCATCGTCATTTTTTCAAGACGTTTCGCACGGGAGCGCGATTTTCGTAAATAAAAATCAAGACTCCGCACCGGAGCTCGATGTTGTTCAAAATTTTCAGGACGCTCCGCACGGGAGCGCGGTTTTTCTCAAAATTTTGAAGAGGCTCCGCACGGGAGCACGATTTTTTCAAAATTTTCAGGACGCTCCGCACGGGAGCGCGATTTTTCTCAAAATTTTGGAGAGGCTCCGCACGGGAGCGCGATTTTTTTCAAAATTTTCAGGACGCTCCGCACGGGAGCTCGATTTTTCTTAAAATTTTCAAGACGTTCCGCACGGGAGCGCGATTTTGATCATGAGAGAACGACCTGGAGCGAATCAGTTTGGCATAGAATCGGTATAGGATTTTTCTTAGATAATCAAAATTTTAACGATGAATCCGGTAAAACCTATACCAGGCCTATACTAAAACATGCCCTCTAGAAAATCACCCTTGATAAGATGAATCGACGAAATTTCGAGGACGTCTCGAGGGGGAGCGCGATTTTCAAAAATCAACTTATCAAAAATTTCAAGACGCTCCGCACGGGAACGCGATTTTGATCAAAGCAGAACGATAAATTTCGAGGACGTCTCGAGCGAGAGCGCCATTTTTAAAGATCGATTCATCAATTTTTTCAAGACATTCCGCACGGGAGCGCGATTTTGGTTGAGAGAGAACGATCTTGAGCGAAACAGTTTAGTATAGAATTAGTAGAGAAATTTTTCCTTAAACGATCAAACACACGAAGAACGAAGCCAAGGAATCCTATACCAACCTACACTAAAACGACCCCCCAAGAACCTCACCCTTGAGAAGACAAATCGACAAAATTTCGAGGACGTCTCGAGCGGGAACGCGATTTTTTAAGACATCATCAACATCTTGAAGACATTTCAGAGCGCAATTTTGATGTTTTCATAACATAAAAATGTAAAAACAAGTCAGCGAAATTTTGAAGACGCCTCGAGGGAGAGCGCGATTTTTAAAGATAGCATCAAGATAAGAAAAAGTGAGCCGAGGCTCAAAATAGGCCGACTGTCCGATGAAAGTGCGCAATTTCGACGTTTTCATAACGTCAAAAAATCTGAACGAAGCATCAAAATTTTGAGGACGTCTCGAGCGAGAGCGCGATTTTTGATGATTTTAGTGAAAGCCGGGGGGTCGTCCAGTTCGTGTCGGGAGTAAAATCCAGTTGATTTCAATTAGATCGCGAGTGCTTTTGACTCAACTTGAGTTAGATGTGACTTCAATTTCAATTACATGGACTTGATTGAGGTTTCAATCAGATCTCAATTAGTTTTTACTCGCATGTGAATCACGTTAAGATTTAATTTAGATCAGTGAAAGTAACTTAGGTTTTAACTAGATTTCGATAGATCTCGGTTAAAGTCTTACCTGTTTTGTAAATTACGTCCCCGATCTTTCCTTGGAATAAAATCCGCCGAGTGTCAAATAATAACCCGCCCAGGTTTTTACAAAGGGGGAGGCGTTTGTTAGGGGGAGGTGATTTGCAGGCAGGAGGAAAGTGTGTCCAGATATGGCTTGGTGAGGCCTGTATAGGCTCACAATAGACATCCTGGCACCTGAGCGCACTTTTTCCCCACGATGCTAAAGTGTATGAATTCCGCGGCACTCCGCATGTCCAACAAGTAGAATCCAGTCAGTGAACTTGACTAGTCCGGCCCTCAAGAACATAGCTGGCCCGATATGGTCACTGGGAGTGCAGGCGATCCCCAGGTGCAAGCTGTGTCACTCAAGATGTAAACTGTAAACATTATCCTCACCCTTTCATGAAAGAGACGGCACCCCCACGTTTCATAGAGGCAGAAGGCTGCCAGGCCATGGTGACGCAGAGACGGAAAGTGACCCAAGCCCCAGTATGTCATGAAGGAAAAACCACTCTGCAAATCCATACTATGAAACGGAGGAAGGAGCGACACCCTCTGGGATTTAAGGGGGATGTGAGTTCCGTTTGCAGCTTGCATAAGAGGCTTCATTCGTATATAGGTAAAACGAAGATCAAATGATGCTCGTGATGCTGGGAACCTTCTTGGTTTTTGCATTTCATATTGAGACACGAAGGGTTCATGATGAATAGGCTTCATATCAAGGTCACACGTTGCGTTTTCAAGCCATGATGAAGCCCACAACTTCTGCAGGCTGGAAGCTTTAGATTCTGTCATGACCTCTATGTTGACGGCTCCAGAGCTTGTTTTTGTCTGTGGGTTTCAGTTCTTCATCTAGGGCCAGGGCAGCTGGGGTGGAAGCATGTGTAGCTGGCCGTGTTCCAGTCGGCTGTTTAGGTTGTTTAGATCATATGATCCCTCATGGCTGACACATTGACATTGTCAAAATACCTGCTGCGAAATTGGATCTTGGTGAGCCTTGGCGCTGCGGAAACAAGTGGATGTCTAGTGCGCGCCTTGAATTGGACCCAGTCAGGTGGGTGCACGTCTACAGCATGCTTAGCCGCATGCTTGTAAGTCGGGCCGGGTGAAGCCATATTCTACACCGTTCTCTTAGCCTTGTGGGGGCACCCTAGCTTGAATTGAATTCCCTTCCAATACAATGCCTCCAGACGATTTGACAAGCTCCGGTGGGCAGGCACGGAAATTCCTGCTCAACAGGGGTGTGGTGCAAATGGACATCGGACATCTTTCACTCATACTTGATGCTGAAGCTCTTGCCAAGCGGTACTTGTTTCAGCCATTGTTTTTTCGGGTAGTCGTGCGCCTTGCTGAATTACTCGTAGGGTTCCAGTTTCAGACGACTGCTGAGGCAGGTGTTCCTCTCCAAGCAAGAGCGGGTCGGTCTGACAGCTGGCAGGAGTCTTGGAGTTCTGATAAGAAGTGTTGAGTTTTCAGATCCCGATTGTCCTGAGGCCTTTCTGACAGCTTTCGGCTATTGAAGTGGGGAACGCAAGCATGCAGAGCGACAGTGTAGACTCCCATGGCAGTACTCTCACCGAGGCCTTGTCCTTGGGACAAATCAAGGACGATGATGAAGCTCAAATCACACAGCGAGTTTGGATCTCAGACAATCCAACTTGCGGCTTCTGCTATCCCAGCCGCAAGGTCGCTTTTGAAGTGCAAGAATCTGTGAGCGGCAATGCCAGTCGTAGTCTGAGTATCAGAGAGACGCCGGCAGCTGTCTAGCAGCTGCATGCGTGCTACTTGCCTACTCGCATGCAAGAGCAGGAAATCGAAGTTAGCTCTGAGTGCACATGGGACGAGTGCAGATCGCGATGACATTTACTAGGCATCGGCGCGTTTAGCAGCCATATCCAGCTTCACAACCAAAATATGGTAGAAGTTAGTAATGTTTGCCATATGCGGTGACTAGCAAAGCATAGCACCGAGCTTCAGGCGGTAAATTACAGGCTCTGATTGTTATCTCTCAGAGTATGCTTTCCACATCAAGCGATCCATTTGATGTCGCCGCGACCTCAGCCTTGAAGCTGTCGTAGGCTGTCGTGGTCTTTAAGCGGTTGTGGTCTTTCGATTATTCCGCGGCTTCTTCACTGCCTCAGGCAAGAGATGAAGTGGAAGCAGCAGTTCGTAAGGCAGTGCAGGGTCGACTGTTCTGAAAACCATGTATGTTCGTGTTAGAGTTGTGAAGATATGCTGGGTGCATTCGCGTTTGCAACATTTTTCAGGTGCGCAGCATGCACAAAGAGCTCGATTCTCAGTCTGAGGTGCTGTTTTCGGCAAGGATGGTGAACAGCAGAGGTGGCAGCGTTTGCTACAAAGCGAGAACACAGCAGACAGTCGCATCTTCCAGGTGATTGCAGAAGCTAAGTTAGCTGAGTTTAGGCGGGGCACCGCTCGCATCCTCGCTCGTCTGGAGGAGCGAAATGAGGAACTGTTGGCCGAGCTAGCGCAGCTCAGTGCAGACCTTGCAGAGGCTGGGGCCCGGTTTTCCTAACAACGAGTCCAATGAATTATGACCGTGAAACAAGCCAAGCCTTCCAGGTTCAACAGAGTATCAAGGCGCTGCTATCTGGACTTCTAGTGCAACTTTTTTTGTTTTTCTGACAAGGCGGTAGAGGCCAATCGAGAACGCTTCCACCTCAGTGACGAGCAGCTCGCTGCTAGAAAGGACAGCAACATTCACTCACACAGGTTGCTTCAAGAGTTGAGCTGTTCTGCAGGAGTTTTGTGCTGCCAGCAGCGTCCCTACCAAATGACCTGCGCTGCCCTTGCGACATGTGGTCAACGCTCTCGAGGCCAGGCCGCCCACCTGGAGATAGAGTCCAGCCTTTCAAGCGCAGCGGTGCAAAAGAAGCTTGAAGAGGCCGAGCAGATGCTGAGCTCGCTCAGATCAGAAATCTGCATCCACGCAAGGACAGGAAGCAAGTGCTACTCCGCAAGCAAAGACAGGCACAAGAAACTGAACAAAGGCAGGGCTTGAGTGTGCTGTCTGCAGTGTGCATGTGCTTTTTTTCCGCGCCTCCCAGGCAGCTGGCCCAAGAAAGCAAAGCCTTCCTTGAAGAGCAACGGCTGCTGCAGAAACAGCTGATCGCCCAGCAGGAGGACAACTCACCCCGCACAATATGATATCAGGAGAGCCTGCCTTTCTAGAGGTTCTCATTTGTGCTACTGTAGTCCGTGGCCACACATTCAGAAGTCCTCGCAGCTTTATCGGCACAAGCCTGACGTCATGCTCCCCAGACGCCAAGCTCCGCTCACTGCGTGTGACTGCACAGCGCGCGCTTGTGGTGATCCCAGAGAACATTCTGGCAGATTTTGGCGCCATGACTTCTTTGTTGTTTTCATAACAAACTTCTTTGAGGTGCAGTGGGCCTTGAAAGACCATGTCGGGCCCAATGGGCGGCCAGGCAGATTTTCTTGTAGACTATGTAGATTCGAGCAAATGCGCCAGCACCAGCACAATCTGCATACTGGGCCCCGAAGGCAGGCTTGGTCCGCACCAAGCCCGTTAGCAACCGGCGGATGCCCACCCGAGGCAGGGGGAATCAGACATCGTGCCGTACCGTACTTGGCATGTGGCCGTTCTGCCAGGCTTCAAGATGGGCAGCTACGTCCGCATCACATATAGGCTCGCTTTGAGATGATAAGTCTGCCTGAAAGCACCCTGGAACTCGCTGAGGTGTGCCGGGAAGCATGGCGCGGAAGAAGACAACGCTGACTACGAGGGCCTGGGCGCTGGTCTTTCGCTGAAGAGCCCCAGACGGCGCAATCCTACGAAACTGTGTGTTCAGGAAAGCTAGTCGACAAGCGAATTGGTGGAGAAGACCGGGAGTCTTTCATCACCTTAAAGGCGGCTTGTGATGCAGAACCTCCGTAGTAAGTGCTACTCCTGAACGTTGCAGGACTGCTTGGTGTTCGATCTGACTGGAAGATTTATTGAAAAGCTGCTGCTCGGATATGACAAGTATGTTTTGACTTCTAATTCGAGCTCTTTATTGGTAAGTGCACCCCCTTGCGCTACATTAAAAAGCAATGGACGAATGCCAATCCTCAGAATGATCTCGAGTTGCTTCTATTGTTCTAGGTTTGTTTCTGTCTTGTAACGATTGCGATCCTCTTCCGCCAGGTCCCCATGGGTGGCTCAGGAAGCAATGTTTGAGCCTTTGGTTCCTAATGAATTTTGACCAGCAAATCAGATTTCAGACTCAGCTCCCCCAATCTTATTGCAGCAGCAGCCATACAATTGAGTCAAATTTAATTAAGCCTTTTGAATCTGAACTCCTGATTAGGCAAAACCTTTCCATTACTAGACTTTGAGGTTTTAAGATTGAAGCTGTCGCTCGTAGAGTTATTGGCCCCGATTTCTGCTTCACATAACGCGGTCACGCACATCAACCAAGCGAGCAGCTACGGTGTAGCACAGTTTTTTCCATGCTGGAGCTCAGGAAGTCAAAGAAACTAATTGATGCATATGTGCAGACCTGTGAGTATGCAGAGAAGCGCGACAAAACCCCGGACCGTCAGGCAGTGGTGTTTTTTTTTGTGTCAGGTAACTGTCTAGTAAAGCATGCAGATCCTGGTTTCCCTTTCCAGGGTGCGGCAGCTGGAGGAGCTCCGCAGAATTTTTTCCCTTTCGGCGAGGTCGGATTGGATTTTGCTGATGAGCTGATGACATTCGCACAGCCTTGACCAACCAGGCTGCAGCAGCTCAGCAAGCCACAGAAGGCAGGATGGGCGGCCCGGCAACATGTGCTGTCGTGTGGATGACACAGGCAATGAGCCTGCAGACGAAGACGACTCCGATGACGAGCCTACGCCTGGCATGATGCCTGGAATGATGCCAGGTCATTCTCCTGAACGAGCGATCACACAACAGACATGGTTCAGCAATGCCGGTTGTTGTCAAAGGTTTGCAAAGGAATGTTTTCAGTTGTGCTGCTGTAAGGATTTGTGTAACAAACAGGTGCGTCCGAAATTGGTACTCATAAGCCGATCAAATCTCACATGACTCTACTCAGCATTTTTTGGCAGGAATGATGGGAAGCATGCCGATGGGCGGCTGTGGCTCAGCACAAAGTGGGATGTCATACGTGTGCATGCGGAAGTTGCACTGAGCGCTGACGGTAATTAAGGTATGAGCATGCCAATGATGATGATGCCAATGATGCCTGGCATGATGCCTGGCATGATGCCGGGCATGATGCCTGGGATGATGCCCGGGATGATGATGTCATCTCCATGCAATGCCATGCAAGGCTGCTCCCAAGGCTGCACGCCAATGCAGGGCATGGGCTGCGCACAGCCGTCAAACAATATGCCCATGCAAGGCAATGCACCGATGCCAGGCCCGGGCCCGCCAGGCTCAAGCCTGGGCTGTTTGCCGATGCAAGGAAACGCGCCCCCCGCGCAGGGAATGCCGCCCGGACCTCCGATGTCAATGCAACCCCCCCAGGTTGCCCAGCAAGGAGCCCCCCAGCAGGCGCTGCAAGCACCTCCCAGTCGGCCAGCGCCAGAGGGACTTGGCACCGTGCAGCCGAACGGACTTTTGGCTGTATTTGTGGGGGCAGGTAAAGGTTTGCACAGATGCCTAGTGGCCTTGTGATGCCTTTCATCAGGTGTCAGCTCAACCGCGGAAAGACAGCGAAGTCGCAGCCGTGGCTGAGAGTGTTACCTTGAACAAGTACGGTAGGTTTGTCTCTGTAGGGCTGCGTGAGTACGCATCGAGCTTGTGAAGATGGGCTTAGTCCACAGCACCAGCAAAAAGATGCCCGGTACTTTCAGTGGGAACGTGTTCGTAATGATAAAAAGAGTACATGCATGATAATAATGATACGTGTTTTCTTGCGACAAAATACGACAAAAGACACTGATCATTTCGCATCTAACGGCCATTGGACATCTAGAAAGAGTGCTGGCTCTATTGCACCCTCAAGCAATCCGTAGTAGGTTGTTTTTCATCTCGATAAGAAACACGTGTAGACATGTAGCAAGCCATATGTGCCCTTGGAAATCCAGAGCGAGTGCTGGCTCTACAGCGCCCCAAGCAATCCGTAGTAGGTTGTTTTGCTATCGCAATAAGAAAGACATGCAGACATGTAGCAATCCCTGTTTGTTAGCGCGCTAGAAAAATGTGCACAATGAGAAGTGGTTTCTTGCGACAAGACGCGACAAGAAAACACTGATCACTACGCATCTGAGGGCCATTGGACATCTAGAATGAGTGCTGGCTCTATTGCACCCTCAAGAGATCCGTAGTAGGTTGTTCTCTATCACGAGAACGTCCTGGCGGCTTATTGATGTCTTTGCTTTCTGTCCTTGCAGCTGGTTGACTCTGTTCTATGTCGCTTTGTGTAGTGGCTTTCTTGTTTGAAGCAGGACGAGCTGCAGGCCCTTGAGAAGGGAGCGCAGAGACTCGGCCAGGCTTGGAGAGACAAGTTCATGTTCGACAAGCTGCACAGCCATTCATCTCTTGTTTCTGTGGCGACACTGGCCGTATTTCCCGCTCAGTTCGTGTTTGTCTGAGGAAGTTTCAGCTTGCATGCCAATATCTATAGCTTGATGTCGCCTTGCCTAAAACAGTTCGAACCAGTCGCAGGGTGATCAAGCTGGGGAGGGACGTCCTAAACCTGCAGTTTTAAAGACTCAGCCATGAACATAAACGCCTCCCCTGGACATGGGTTTCCTAAGAGGGAATACATCAGTGACTGTACTTAACGACCAAAGGGACCCACATGTTCACCCTTCATGGTACCATAGTACACCTAACATTGACAGTAGCTGATACAAGGATTTTTAGGAATATGGCTTTGTTGTTTACAGGGTAGGGATATCACCCCAATACTGGAGAATCAAATGGACAAACACATGGAACGTGAAATGGGAACTGGGCTCGGTTTGTCGGAGATAGAATCAAAATTCAATCACGTCCACGTCTTCAGAACTGCTAGCATCAGTCGTTGTCGAACGCTTTAATGTGAGATCCTGCAGGTGGCATACACCATCAATGGAGAAATAGAGAGCCCGCGGCTTGGATTGTTGACATTGCGGATTGCTTATCAGAGATGTGCAGAGAAGCAAAGTCTAGCATGCTGAGCTTCAACAGAGCCCTCAAAGTAAAGACTTAATTAAGCCTGCTGTCGCGGCAGGCCAGCAAAAGTTGCTGGACGAGCCTGGACCTTGTGACCGAGAAGATGTGAATGCTTCTTAAGTGAAGCTATGCTTGAGCAGAGTTCAGGTTGAACCAGGACATAGAGAAGGAGGCTGCGCAAGCGCCTGCTACATAATGCCTGACCGGAGTGAATACAGTATGCTGCCGTGTGGCGCAGATGGAACGGATGGACGTCGTGACGAAGGGGATGGGAGCTCTCTTGAAGACGAGCAACAAGCCATGCCGGCACTTTTTGACTCATTTTTAGAGCGGCTTGTCTCAAGCAAATGTCCTGCAAATGCAGATTCCTAGAGTCCTAG
Source organism: Symbiodinium pilosum (assembly GCA_905231905.1). Lineage (NCBI taxonomy): Eukaryota > Dinophyceae > Suessiales > Symbiodiniaceae > Symbiodinium > Symbiodinium pilosum. The sequence continues at coordinate 79,526 of CAJNIZ010044227.1, read as the reverse complement.
AGAAACGCTATGAGACGGAAATTGCATTGAACGATTCCGGGGCCAGGGCTCAAATCTACGCTGTTGGCGGCGCCATCGTGCTGTTTGTCATTCTCGCTGCTCATCTGAGCCAAGTATAAGTATGAGATGTGGGCCTGCTAGTCTGGCCACAAGGAGAGCAGCTACTTTTCCTTGTAAGAGAGCCGCAGCTAAGACCTATTAGTATTTTTGCATCCAGGACCAGCTTGCCCACGGAACGAGATAGGGGCTGTTGATGGAGCGAGATAGGTCATGTTTGGATACTTATAAATATGCTTCCGGTCGGACAACATGAAGACCAAGATCAAATCGAGTGCAATAGAACGCAATAGACAAAAGTCATTGCTGACGTGTCTTGCGTCCTACGCATTGACCAGCTTTCGTGAGACGTCGAGGTCTTCCTGATTCTGAATACCTGATGGAATTGGTGCAGATGCCGCGCATGACTTTCGGAGTGAAAACTGAGCAAGCGTGAGTGCGTGACTCAGTCATTCTTTGTCCTGCAGAAGCCAGAACGAATGCTAGCTACCAAGGTTGTGCCATCGATTCCCTGCTTTCATGCAGTCAGAGCCATGTCTGATGCAATGCGTATCCTCAGATCTGTTTCTTTTATGTTTTTGCAGTTTTGCTACCCTCAACAGTAATAGCAGCTTTCACTTTTTCAATATTTTGGACTTTGTGTTTGTGCCTCTTGACAGATAGATACATGGAAGTGGTGACAGCTTGGCTGGCCGTCACAAGCACAGGCAGAAGGCATGAAAAACAAGCAGAACCAAACATTCACTAAAAAGACATACTAAGCGGCACAGTCAGCTTGTTCATGTCGGTCCATTGCCAAATGCTAACCTGGCACGATGGAGACCATGGAGATGCAAGAGCAGCTGGCGGGCTCGGACAGTCCTGGTCCTCAGGACATTGATTTCAAGCCCTTCCTCTCGCAGCTCTTTCAGACTGTTCATGTTTCGGTGTGTGGAAAGGATTACGTGAAGAACATTCGTTGCATCTTCACGTCACTTTTTTTTGGAGTCGCGCTGCAGCCCAGAAGCACAGCAGTCACGCCATATGGCCACACGGCCACACCTATCTCAATGCCAAGCACACTGGCCTTCTGCCAAGGACTGCGGTAACGCTCGGCCCCCTCTTTGATGCCTACTTGCTCAACATTGGTGGAGTGAGTCTTTCCTGCACTGCAGCTCCCCAGACTTCAAATTGTTTCATTCAATTGGACACTTGCAGAAGCCTGTGGATTACAACGCGTACGCCGCGTGTGAGTTGCCCTCACCTGCGGGGTTCTGGCCAGGGAGAGGGTTGGAAAAACATATGTAATCTGCCTGGAACATACTGCTAGAACCTGGTCTGCCTGTTTTTCCTCAAGATTGTCGACCCTGGGTTCTCTGTCCTCGTGTGATATTTGCCACGTGCTCACGCAACTTTGGCACAGCTTGTTCTCGGACAGGAAGCCTTTGACTTGGGCCTTGATGAGCCTCGAGTTGTTGACCTGAAGCATTATATGTATAATATATATATATCTATATATGTGTACGAGGAACCTCTATGTATAATGTGATGATTACGGGTTTGTGAGAGTAAGGAGATAGTTTGAATAGTTTGAATAGTTTCAGTATCCGCCCGAAGCCACCAAACTACTCAAACTATTCAAACTATTCGAACTTTGAATAGTTTGAAACGGTTGGTGGCTCCACCTGAGGCCCCCAAACTATTCAAACTATTCAAAGTTCGAATAGTTTGAATAGTTTGAAAATTTTACGTGGTTTGAATAGTTTGGTGGCTCCGCCTGGGGCCCTAAACTATTCAAACTATTCAAACTATGAATAGTTTTAAAGTTTGGTGACTCCGCCTGGTGCCCTTAAGTATTCAAACTATTTAAACTACCTGAATTTTGAATAGCTTGAATAGTTTGGATAGCTTGGATAGCTTGCATAGTTCGAATAGCTTTCAAATCCCAAATCGCAAGCAGTGTTTCCCTTGCGTTGTTTAAAACATCAGCTTCTCCAAAAACAAAAAACCATTCAAACCATAGGGTTTGAATAGATCGAATAGTTTCGGTGTTCACTTATGCATATCGAATATATACAGTATTTAAACTAGTCAAACTACTCAAACCATTTTTAAGGTTGTGCACAAAAACCATAGTGCGAAACCACAAATAGCAATGGATGTTTACCTGAAAGTTTTCGTAAAGCTTATATTTTGAAACTAGAAACCGCAAGTGGCATTCCCATAAGAATAATACATAAATTAAGCTATGAAAATCGCAGGATGGATAGCTTTCCGCGAGGCCAGAAGTTATGGGGTGGGTATGTCACGCGGCGCCCGGTGTGACGGGGTGGTTGTGGTTTCGCGACGCCCGGTGTGACTCGCGACGCCCGGTGTGACGGGGTGGGTATGCTGCCGCGGTGCCCGGTGTGACGGGGTGGGTATGCTACGCGGCGCCCGTGTGACGGGGTGGGTATGGTTACGCGGCGCCCGGTGTGACTCGCGGCGCCTGGTGTGACGGGGTGGGTATGCTACGCGGCACCCGGTGTGACGGGGTGGGTACGCTGCGCAGTGCCCGGTGTGACGGGGTCGGGGTGGGTATGCTACGCCGCGCCTGGTGACGGGGTGGGTATGCTACGCGGCGCCCGGTGTGACGGGTTGGATATGCTACGCCGCGCCGGGGTGGGTATGCTGCGCGGTGCCCGGTGTGACGGGGTGGGTATCCTATGCAGCGCCCCGTGTGACGGGGTGGGTATGGCCTCGCGGTGCCCTATATGGTTGCGCGGCGCTTGGTGTGACATGGCTGTTACCGTTCGTGGCGCAAGGTAAAGTAACATGAATTCGGTGATGCTTGTGTGACTTCAATATACATAGAACCTTTTTCATTTTGGGGGGGGGACGGGGTGGGTGTGGTTGCGCGGCGCTTGGTGTGAGGGGGTTAGTACATTTTCGCGGCAAAAGGTAAAGTAACATGAATTTGGCGATGTTTTTGCGGAATCTCATATACAAGTGCAGGGTGAGGCTTCTGTGGCTTCAATATACATAGAACTGTTTGATTTTTGGAAGGGCGGTATCATATAGTCGAAAGATATGTTCATGTTCAGTTGGTGCTATTTCATAAACATAGACTACCGGTTTTCTTCAATATACATAGAACTGTTTGATTTTTGGAAGGGCGGTATCATATAGTCGAAAGATATGTTCATGTTCAGTTGGTGCTATTTCATAAACATAGACTACCTGTCTTCTTAAATATAGAGGTATACCGACATCCAGCAAAGAGGTTCCTGTCGTACATATGTGATTTATGATACAGGAGATATGGGTTTATTAATATTTAAGCAAAATTTTACTGACCCCACGTGCAAACCCCAAGATCCATCAGTTTAGAGTCTCCTGGTGATCAATACAGGCATAAGCTTTCATACCGTTGTGGGGCTTGTAGTTTTCCGCGGACAGCGCCGAGGAGAGGTACACTCTCCAGGTGCGGTCTGTATGTGGGAGCTGTAGCATTTCTTTAGTACAACCTTTAACCGTAGACGGCCTCTGGTGGCCGATGGAGCCATCGATTTTCATCCGGTTGTGGAGTTGGTAATTGTTTTGTGGGCAGTGCCAGGCAAGAGTTACAAACCTCAGTAGTTGTGGTGTGTAAGTGGGAGCTATAGCATTCCCTTGTACTCTACCCTTTGCCCTAGTTGGCCTTTTGTGGCTGACGAAGCCATCTACTTTCATCCGGTTGTGTGGTTTGTAGTTGTTTGTGGACAGTGCCAGACGAGACTTACAGATCCCAGGTGATGTGTGTAGGTGGGGTTTGTAATTATTTTCTTAGATAGTCAGGGGTCTAGGTCATTCCCATTGTGGTTCACATGCCGACGAGATCTCAGATTACAAGCATACTCAAATGCGATACTGTGCCAATCATTACTAGGGTAAAGCACGTGTGCTCATACGGTTCACACAAGCCGTTGTGGAACATACTCAGACTACTTGCGCCCGTAAATATACTGGTCGGTCCACTCCAACACCATCCTGAGTCCAAGTAGTTTAGGATTTCATATTTATTCGTGTGAAGCATACTCAGGTTCCTTGTGTCCGTGCAAAAAAGGGTCGGCCCACTCCAAGGCCATCCTGAGTCCAGGCAATTTGGGATTTCGTATTTATTGGTGTGAAGCATACTCAGGTTCCTTGTGTCCGCACATCTACTATACTGGTCGGTCCGCCCAAGACCATCCTGAGTCTAAGCAATTTGAGATTTGTTGTTTGCGTGTGTGCAGCATACTCAGGCTATTTCAGGCTCCTTGTTTCGGAAGAGCTGTTTTCGTGACTGCGTAGCAGTCAGCTCACTCCACGAGCACCATGGTTTCGGGCAATCTGAAGGTTAAGCCCTTCCACAAACACATAGCAATCAGTCCACTCCATGATTGTTCTGATCTCGGGCAGTATGAATGCAGCATCCTTCCCTGAGTTGGCTGCAGTCAGATCACCCCATGACCACCCTGATGTCCACCCGTTCGAAGGTTGAGTCCTTCGTAAATCACAGCGCTGCTTCGACTCGTCCGCAGCAGTTAACCCACTCCATCGCCGTCCTGAGCTCAGGCGATATGCGCCAAAGTGGCAGCCGGTCTGCTAAGATTTTCTGTGTAGGTACCACTTCACTTTGCAACCAGCCCGAATCGGACATGAGGACCACTAGCATCAGATACGCCCGTGCCGGGAACTTGGCTCGCCACCCTGCTATATCGACCTATCAAAACGAGGACTAAGGTCTTATTGTTTCGAGCAAACGAAGGCGACGGATTGAGTGTGCACTACTGCGTTGAGCGACGTGCTAGCCTGCGGTTATAGCAGAAAGTATTCCGCAGCGTACCTGCGTAGTTAATTCCTCAGTCGCAGATTGCGGACATGTCATCGTCCTCTTTGTTACAGCTCACGCCTGTACATCTATGGTAGCCTTCGGCTCTGAGCCTCACCATTTTCGCAATCTACAGTTTTCGCCATCTGCCACACGGTCGGCAAGTAGCGCCGATACGCTTTCTGCGGTATACGTCATATTGATGGCAGTGCCCGGCAGAATGTGCTTTTTGAACGAGATGGGCGCATTTTTGCACGGCAAGAGACTGAGACAACCAGTGAAGCATGTACGAAAGGCAGACACATGCTGCAATAGGTCTCAATTCATATCTGTTAGCGCTAATAGAGGCCCAACAAGCCTGAACTTGATCGCCTCCGCGTACCAGATGCAGCCATGTCTAACGGCCTTCTAACGGGGGTCGTACCATGGCGCCGCTCGTTGATTCAAAAGGATAAGTTGTTGACATGGCGCACTACAGACTATTCTTTCCCTTCCAAGCTGTGAAACAAGCACATTGGCAGAGGTCTGGATGGTATTGTCGCTCGTCATATGACCTAAACATACCAGTGAACAAGCACAACGTTCCAGCTGCGAAGTATGCAAGGGAAGGAGGTGGGCTTTGGCTATAATAAGCTCGTCAGCAACGGCTCCTGGGTCGAAGTTGGATACTGCGCAGCCCGCAAAACATATGCATTCAGCCGTTGTAACGCAATGACTCAGCTGCAATCGTACTCGGAAGATTGCAAGGTCGTCAGGACTGGGGCGCTGCGCGCTTCTATGGCTTGGTAATATTCTGTCAGGCGCGCTGTGAGAAAGCGCGGGATATGTCAGCACTATAAGGGGACAAATGGAGGATGGGCCTGGTGCGAAGTCGCACGAATGTTGTTGCGCGTTGCATGGCTTGCGCGCCAGATGACCGGAACGATAGATGAGTGTAAGATACTCTTCAGTAGATGTACCCCTTTGTTGCCAAACCATATATCCTGCCGGCTCAGGTGACCGCGCGCAAGCGTACGGAAACACTATCTGTGGGTTGGCCTCGCAACGTAACCCGGCAGACTGTTGGGATGCTAGGGAATGTCGCCATAGACTACAGAGCAAAGAAGCAAGGCCAAACAAAATAATAGGATTCTCAAAGCGGTAAATATGCGCTGCAGGCATTATCGGCCAACAGGAAGACGTTCATCAAGGCCTTTATCTACTTCGAAGGAATGGTACGGATGAGCAATGGGCAGTCCTACGTCCTTTGTTCCCAAAGCTGGCGTAAAGCGATCAACCCGGCGGACCGAAGTACGCGCTGACACTAGTGCCCCATGTCGGTGGCCGGAACAAGAGTAAGCGGCCTGAGGAGTCGCCTTACTCAAGAGAGAACCCATGCGTCGATAAGAAGATGGGACAAGGCCCAAGCTGGCTGTGCTGTTACGAACGGGCAGACAACCTGTGGCGAGCTTATCGCAAGAAAGGCCGAGGTCCGAGGCAGCACCTGCGCCGGCTCATTGAGAGACAGCCTTTTATGGTTTCTTCTGAAAGTAGCGTATGTGCCATCTGATTCGAAGTCAGGCGCATCAAGACTATCCAGAAGACTTGCGAGAACTTTGACAATGAGTCGGACGCTTAGCTACTGCGCTTGAGCTACTTGCGGCTGATGAGTCGGACGCTTAGCTACTGCGCTTGAGCTACTTGCGGCTGAAACATATAAATGTATACGACGCCGTAACTCATCCTAAAAAAAATATGTTAGGTCTGCGTGGATCTTTCGAGTAACGGAATGATAGCGACTTTATACCCCTCGAGATACTTAGACATAGAGCAAGTCTTCCGGCTTTTCATTAATGATGTGGTAATTGGAAAGTATGTCAGGCCCGAAGAGACGGAGGCCGAGGACCAGGTCGAACGCACGGCGCTGGCAGAGTCCAAGTCTTATCGGGCGTCTATAGAACAGGGACAAGTGACGCGTCTGACTTGTGTATGGTCACGCAGCAGGGGTTGAAAGCGTTAATGGTTGAGGCAGCTAGAGATGCTCCTGCCAGACCCGGGGCTTAACTCTACTATGTCGATAAAAGAATGAAATGTACACCTTATAGGTCGAACCCGTGTTCTTCAGACCAACCGTACTGCGCAGGCGCGAGGAGCTCGCCGTGACCTTGGATCTCGGACGCCCAGTCTGGCCAAAACCTCCCACGTGGTGCGCGGGGCCCAGCAGCATCTTCGCCTCTGCTGCCACGCTGAAGTTACTCGCGTTCCAATATGAGATATGACTAAACTTTCGCGGGTACATTCTAGTCAGTTAGTGTCCTCATCGCTGCCATCACGAAACGCTCTAGGCTACACAATTTCCTGGACTGCGAGCCATGCGCCACCGATGCGCGGAGTTTGGTGCTTTTTTTTTCGTAAGAGAAACTTTTGTAATTAGAAACGCACGATCTGGGGACCGCCTATCGTGTGAAGTCAGGGAAAGCCCGGGACCACATCGGCAAGAAGCTCGGTTCCCCGCCCAGTTGGTGCTGCTTGGCCAAGTTAATTATACGTTGATCGCTTCTAATGACACTTCTCCCTAAGCGAAAGTAACATTGGCATTTAAAGGCCATAGTCTACCCACGAATACAGGCGGTGCTATACCATTGTGCAACTGTATGGTCTATCGAATTGTGACGGCGACAACCTGATCCGCAACATGGCGCGCAGATTGCGCAGCACGTCCATTATCAGGGTTCCGCCAGAGTGGAACTCTCCGAGGCTACGCGGCAGACGGTTCACAGTTCATGTTGTTTGCTGCGCAAGTAAATTATACCAGTCTCTCATAAGTTCCATGAGCCGTTTCCGTGTTCCTTCCACTGGAGGAAGATTGGTCCAAAGAAAATTCGCAGGGCACGCTCACGAGGCTGGCCAGTACAGTAGATTGCTGGTCGATGGAACGCAAAACACTAAACAGCGCCATAGTGTAACTGCGTGAAATCAGGTCGCAAGATTTCATTGCGGACATGCTCTTCCAACGCAGTGAGAAAAGTGCGGCTGCGAAGACGCGCTCGTCGAAGCCGTGCGCAGCACTGCCAGGCTATTCGGATGCTATGTGTTTTTCTGGCTAATAGATAGGCTGCGTCCATGCGTGAAACAAGGCAAGCGTCGCAGCGACCGCTACGAGGACACTTGCTTAATCGACTGCCTCCGGACCCTGGGACTGAAGTTTGCCTACGAATCAGATGGGCCTTTTCTGGGTTCTGGGAGACGGCAAGAAAATGGTCGCGCCTTTGGGGCACCTATTCTGCAATTAACCCACTTGTGTCAGGCGAGTTAACTACAAAGAAAGTACATCGCGCTCCGTATTCAATTTTTAGACAAAGTGAATAGAACGAGGTTTACCATTCTGCCATCCGTTGAAGCCGCGACGTCTGGTCGCTACATCATCCACAAGCACGAGCATTTCAATGGGCTTCGCGTCTACAGCGATGGCGTGTGCGCTGTAGCGACAACACACCGGAGCGAGGGGAATCGGATCATGTGTCTTGCAGATGTTGCGTTGGACAACTAGGAGGCCATCTTCACTTGTTACCTTTGCCTAGTGCCTCGGCCGGAAGTTCCGAACATGATGAGCTGGGTGGCACGCCTTCGGTGGGATGCATTGCAGCCGTGGATTCATTTGCGGAGTCCACCTGTGATTTCATTGGGGGCGCTTCTGGTCAGTGCGATATACCACAAACAGATCTATCGGCAAAGGACACTTGGCAGGAGTTCCAAGCCGAGCATACTGACGGTGAGGAGGATAAATCGCATCAGACGGTGCGAGGCATCCTACTGTCTCATCCTGAGACCTTAGCAGACCTGACGCATCTGGTTGACTTGCTCCCAGATCCACGGGAACGCGCAGCCATGTCTAAGCGCAGATGGGAGAAGCTTCTATGCAGATCGCGTGCCCTCCTGGATATGTTTGAGGAAAAATCCAAAGATAGCCCTGACAAAGTTATTGCCGCGCTAGAGTTGCTAGCGACTTTGATCGCCGTGAAACTTTGGGTCCCTGACTCCAAAGAACGGCAAGTTTCAAGAGTTGCTATCAGGGGCTATACGGACAACCAGACCAATGAGGCCCTGGTAAAGAAAGCGATGACTACTCAAATTTCCGTCAACGCTAGTCCTACTTGAGCTGGCAGAAGAGCTAGCCTTCAAGTCTTGCGAGCTAGGCCTGGCGTGGATCAGGAGAGATGCTAACCAGCTAGCGGATGATCTTACGAATGAGACCTTCAAGGAGTTTTGTCCCGAATTTCGGGTCCCCTTGAAGGGCGAAGATATCCAATGGCGAGTGCTAGATAAGCTGTTGGAGCACGCCGACAACCTTGGGAGGAGAACCTGGGGTTGGTGGTGGGCTAGTTAGTAAGGCTAATGCACGCACTCGTAACGAGGTACGAGGGACGACCGTGTGTGTTAGCTAAACTTACTTCCTAGCGAAAAGGTCGAAGGTCCTTCGCAAACCCTTTTTGTATTTGCTAAACTCTGGGGAGTTTTGATACGGCAAGATATTTGCTACATATCCGTTGCCGTTTTTGGTATCAAGCCCCCTACGTCAAGGGGGGGAAATTTTGAGTTCCCACCCTACCCGCCCTGTGTAGAGTCGAGAGATGGCTAGCTGAAAGCTAGAGACTTCTCTCGGGCTACAAGGAGAAGATGGCTAGCGGGTTGCTAGAGACTTCTCTCCGTAGTTACAGAGAGCGGACTTTCGCCACCAAGCTAAAAAGGCAGGAGTGCTTTAGCTAGGGCTTTGCCGGTGTGTGCAGAACACGACAAGTGTTTGGTGTTGCAAACTAAAGTGCTAACGCAAGTGGGCTGTGCTTGAGTTTCTGTCCTAGCTAGCATATGCTAGCAAAGCAAGTTTCCACCGGGAAACCTTGGGAGGAGAACCTGAGGTTGGTGGCGGGCTAGTTAGTAAGGCTAACGCACTAAATCGTACTACAAATTTTGTACTGGAATCAACGTTTCCGTGAGCCGGCTTGATTTTCCTTAAATCGTAGTACAAATTTACCGCCGCAAATACCGTGGTGCTGGAATTCGGCGGTTGGGAAACCACCGCAAATACCGTGGACTGGAGTTCGGCGGTTGCGAAACGGCAAATACCATGGTACTGGAACTCGGCGGTTGCGAAACCGCCGCAAATACCGTGGTACTGGAACTCGGCGGTGACGAAACCACCGCAAATACCGTGGTACTGGAATTTGGCGGTATACTGCGGCGATCGAAACCGTGGTACTGGAATTCGAAGGTTGCATGCAACAACACCGCAAACGTAGTACTGGAATTCGGCGGTTGCGAAACCACCGCAAATACCTTGGTACTGGAATTCAGCGGTTGCGAAACCACCGCAAATAACGTGTAAGCTGGAATTTGGCCTGCTGTTTTGGCCAGCTGTTCTCGACCTTGTGATTCGTTGACGCCATCCTAAACATTAAATCCTAAACTACAAACTAACCCACCACAGCACTTACACCGCGCACACACACCAAGACACCTACACCGCGCACATGCGCCACAGCAACTGCACCGCACTGCGACCGCGGCACCTAGAACTGCCAGATACGCACCCCTTGCTAACGTGGAACTGATTGCTTTCGGGATAGTCGGGGTCTAGTTCCTGGAAGGACTTGGGTTTAGGGGTTGGCTTAGTGGTTAGGGTTTAGGGGGATGGTGACTTACTTTGGTTTAGGGTTTAGGGCTGGGGGATGAAATAGGTGGGACTGCTTAAATTTTGGGTCGAGGGTCTAGGGCTTTGGGCTTGTGAGACCCTCGTCCCTAGCAGGACCTCTCTGCCGACTCTCGAACTCGTGTCATAGATCTCAGCAAGACCGGTTTGAGCCGATGCTTTCGCTGCAGATGGGTGAGCGCCTTTCCTGCGGTGCTCAGAATTTTTTCCTGTAGCTCTGGAAAAAGGAGGCTCGCAAGAAGGGCAACGTGCCTCGCATCACAGGAGCTTGGGGAGATTCGACGGTAAGCACCGTCTTTTACCAGTCACTACTTAATTAGGGGTTCGGTTGCTTAGACGGGCTGGCTTCTCTGGCGTCCCTTCTCTCTGTTTGTTGTTTGTTTCTCTCTTTGGGCGTGTCCAAAACAGAGCATGGATGTACTCCGTTCCCGTCTTCTTAAGAATTCTTCCAGACCAGAAGTTCGCTGTAGCTTTCGATGTATTCCGTACCCATTTTTTATTCTTCTGTTCAGCCAAAAGTTCGCTCTATTACTACCCCATGTATTCTTACTTATTCTTAAGAACCCAGCACGATGGACGAGAAACGCACAAAGAATAGATACCTTTGACCCACGTTGTAGCAAATTATATTCCATGAGAATACTTTCTTCATTTAAATAGGATTGCGATAACTATGCAAAGCTCAAAACAGCCAACACATACAAACGGGTTGGCATTTTCTTTTCTCCGCAAAAATTCTCCACCACAAAAATAAGTTAACTTGAGAAAAGTGGATGCGCCAGTTCCCTGCCGGTGTTTCTTTTGATCCCGTAGAAATTCAATATAGCCAGCAACACAGAGGCCAACAAATTTTGATTTTTCAGGTAGTGCTAACACTTTTCTCCATAAACAAGGTCCGAAATTGTATTTCGAAAACTTCCAGTGACAGCCATAGCTCCGAGTTCAGCACGCAGATTTCCGAGAATGCGTTGCGGGTTTCCGAATTGCCTGAAATCAGTAGCTGTGGTTAGTTTTTGTTATGAAATGGAACAGCTGCGCGAGGATATGGTGTTTGGAGTTTGCGAAGCCGACGCTCGAAAACGACATTCCCACACGCTTTTCCATGTTTTTGTTAAATATAGAGCAGCTGTGACCGTGAATTGGGGCATTTTTTTTTTAAGCCGCAGTTTTTTGCTAATTGGGACTCAGCAGTTGTGATATTTCTTTTCAATAAAGTACTTGTAGCGTTTCACATTGAGGAGAAAAACAGCGGTGGTATTTCGGCTTTAGCGGTATGGTTTAGTAAAAGGGCCGCAGCTGCGGTATTTTAATAAGAAGTAACAGCTGTGGTATGTATTCCTTCTGAAAAAATAGAACAGTTGCGGCAGTTGTATTTAATCCATGAACCGATCGTGCGTTTTTGAAGCTTTATGAAGCTCTCAAAACCGAACCGTTCCATTCGTCACCAAGAAACAGGGAAGCCGCGATAGTTCATATTAACAGATAAAACGGCTCGGTTGTGGTATCTCCTTTTATGAAATGGAACGGCAGTGGTAGTTATAACTAAGCATTAAGCCACTTGAAAGGGCGTATCATGTTTGGAGTTTTCGGAGCCGAAAATTTTCAGAATGAATTCCCAATTGCTTTATGTCTTATTGAGAAACAAACAGTGTAGCCACAGTTCCGTTCGGGTCGGTTTGTCAGGAACTTAACCCTCTATGAACCTTTGACCAATTCGAGACGGTTCGATTCGTACGGTTCGGTTCCACGGTTCCTCCCGTTCCTATGGTACAAGAGGGTTCAGATGCTGCACTTGCATACATGATTCCACCCGGATGTTTCAGTTTCCCATTATTACGGGGTTGCTGTTAAGAAACTTCATTTACTTGAATATACACCCACGATAGTAACGGTATAGAGATTGCTCACCAGCAGCCCAGATTATTTTAGAAGTGTCAATGAGGGCGTATAAGTCCAGGAACTCGGAGCCACCCTGCGTTGTAGGGGCTGTTTGCCTCAAGTCTTTGATTATGAACAAATGAGCAAATAGCGCAGCATCCTTTCGGGCCCCCAGTGGAGAGGGGGAGTTTAGGACTTAGGGATGCGTAGGGGTTCGGGAGATTTAAGCCACAGCGTTCTGAATAAGAACCTTACCATGGTTCGTTTCATTACGGTTCCGGCCGGTTCCGTTCTTTAACAGTTCGATTCCTGAACGTTTCGATTCGGTTCGCCGGTTCATGGTTCGGTTTGGACCATTGGAGGTCACCCTGAACAAAAGGGTTGTGGTATTTCCTTTTACGCAATAGTTGTGTGGTATTTGTGCTAGGAAATGGAGCAGTTGTGGTCGTGTTTGGAGTATTGTTGAGAATATTATGGTTAAGAAAAACAACAAGTGTGGCAGGTCTTGTTAAGAAATGAATCAGCTGTGGCATTTTTCCGAAATAACATGAATAGGTTTGGTACTTCTTCGTATGAAGTAAAGCAATGGTGGGGAATATCATGTTTCGAATTTTCAAAAAAAAACACTCTGAAAACAATACTTTCGCACTTCTCCCAAGAAACAACAGCTGTGGCATATGTTAATAAAAGTGAAGCAGCTGCGGTACATGTGCAACATAAATTCGCAGTTTTCCTTATGACATACACCAGATGTGTTTTTTTTAAAGCACATGAAAAACAGTTCTTTTTCAGCATCGAACACTCTCACTGCTATCCTTCCTTACAAAAGCACACGGCAGCCGTCGCGGGCTTACTCAGAGATACTCGGAAAAATCGCAAAAAGGCACATTACGGCACACTACACAGAAGTTTGTCGGTCATGTTCGTCTCGTAGGTGGTGTTTGTCGCGCTGGCTTGTCGGTGTTGCCACAGGCCCTTGTTGGATCAAGGTGTGCCTGTTGCACTGTTGCGCCGTGTTCGTGCCGCGAAGATTCTCGGTTCATTCAATCCTGGCCCCAGCGCCATTGCAGTTTCCTCCCTTGACCTCGACCTGTGGTTTCTTTTGGTCTTTGGGAGTGTTTTTCTAGATATGTAGGACTGTCGATGAAGCTTTGTGGTCTGTTGTTTGAAGCATTTTGCAACACATGCAGAGACCCAACGTCTGAATAAGTTTCTTTATCTTGTAATGCAAGCCTTGACCACAGTTCGGTTTTAGAGCAGCGCCAGCATATGAGGAATGGTAATAAACTGGTCGGAGCCGTGGAATCCACGTCTCTCAGCGGCATGTGGAAGGGTTACGACTGTCAAAAAATGACGTTTCCGGGTTGTTGGCTGTTGGCATTTGAAGTAGCCTTCCTCTAGGGCCATAGAAATGTGCAACAGCATGCAATATAATTTGGCTTGCATTCTGCATTCCAGGCGTGGTATCCTGCAGCTGGTGCTGGCATATCCGATTGGAGCAATGTCGCTGGTCGTGACCATTCGGTGTGTTTCGCAGGTAGTGGCAATGTCAAGTGATGTTGGGATGTACATTCAGAAAGATCGGGCTGTGTTGGGATGGCGCAAGGCGAATCACTGACTGCGCGTTTTACGTACACTTGTTTCATAGATCAGTTGTATTGACATCAACCGTCTCGTGCCTTGATCATAAACTTTGAGGGCTTTTCAGGCGTTACAAGCTGATGGTACTGTTTTCTGATCATTTCGCTGGCGGTGCGACGGCAGCAACAACAAAAGCGGTTGCAACAACAGACACAGGGCAGACTCAGCGGAAACAGAAACAACAGCAGCAGCGACGCCAAAAGCAAGGTCGGGTTTGAAAAGTGGATGGTGCCTTTTTCCACGATACAATTTGAGATTGCTTTTGCTACTAGGATTATGTCGCATATTTGACGCCGTGTTTTTCTTCACTTCACCATCGTTTTACAGTGTGTTTGGCCGCAATTACAGAAGTGTCGGTGAGCGGGACTTCGTTGATTTGGGAAGCAGCCTTCTTCACATGACCCACATTTTACAGTACACATTGCGTTTTTGCACGTTTTGAATATGGGCCTTTTCTGTGGGTGGCTGCCGAAGTGGGGGGATATTTACGTCCATGTCCATGAAGATTTGAGGCACAGCAAGCTCCGAAATCTCCGAAGCAAAATTTTACGCACTCTTACAAGACCCATTCCCCAACATGTGTTTGTTTTGACAAGTCTCATTGAGGATTTTAAGGAACAGCCTCTTGACATTTTGAGTTTGAAGGCTATCGCGACCCTAGGCACAGCAAGCTCCAAAAAAAACCTGACACACTCGTGCAAACCCGACTCCTGAAGATTTTATGGGTAGCAAACGGGCCCAGGAATACTTGACTGATACGATTCAGGATTTGGAGGATAGCAAAGGGCCCAGTAATATTTGACCTGTACCATTCAGGATTTGGAGGATAGCAAAGGGGCCCAATAATACCTGACCTACAGTATTAAGGATTTTGAGGATGGCAAAAGACACATTGCGGCGAGACATGGCCAAACGATTTGTCGAAAAGTGCTGAGAGTCCTGCGCTGGCCACATGGTCCCGAACGCATGTCCGGAAGTTACGCGCAAAAACAAATGCGTCAAACAAACGGCGTCGACCTACTACTACTACTACTACTACTACTACCACCACCACCACCACCACTACTACTACTGCTGCTACTACTACTGTAGCACTAGTACTAGTACAAGTACTACTACTGCTGCTACTACTACTACTACTACTACTACTACAATTACGACAACTACCACAAAGACAGCAACTACAACAACAACTACTATCAATAATAGTACTGCTACTACTGCTGCTGCTCCTGCTCCTGCTCCTGCTCCTGCTACTGCTCCTGCTACTGCTACTGCTACTGCTACTACACTTGTTTTTATGTGAAGACGACTACTACTACTACTATTGCTACTATTTTGATTATTATTGTTACTACAGCAGCTACAACAGTACGACCACGACTATGACAATGAGAAGCCGCCCTCTGCCAACCTCATCTGCACAGGGATGGGCTGGAGATCGAGTGACAAGCAAGGGCTGGACATTTAGGCATTTTTCAACATACTGTGGTATTTCATGAACTCGTTCACCCCGCCTCCCTTTCCGCCAGCTCCCTCAATGCAGCCCAGCACCCATGCGCATGCCAAACTGGCTGCTGTTTAGACTTCTGAGGCAGGAGGTGGACATGCTACAAGCATGATCTTTTATGAGCAGCAGTAGAATTTCCTCCATGGTGCAGAATGCCAATCACAGAGGTCCGACAAGATGTCAAGGATTCGGCTCCTGAAATGGGACTTGCCATTCTGGACACTCGGACGCTTGGTTGTATGGGAAGAGACTCGCGCATCTCATCGTTTCTTCCCGCAGTTGAGGCCTTGGAGTTTTGATTTTGGGCATCATCCTTGACAGCCTGCCCTTGCTGTTCATCGGAATTGCGGTGTGGGTGCCTTGCTCGCGACACGAGTGCGGTTGCGCTTGGCCGCTTTCAATACACAGCCCTCTGCAAGCGAATGCAAGCGAGGCCCCGTGCTCCCAGTGCTGGAACAGCAGCATGGCAGGAATTAAAATGAAAGCTTGACACATCTTGGCACCCTGCACATCCCCGCACATCCCTGCACATCCCTGCGCATCCCTGCGCATCCCTGCGCAAGCAAAAGGACTTGAGGTGCTGCAGTGCACGCTTATGCCGGCTGAACCTGCCAGGTACTTCTCAGGTCGTCGTGGCTGATTCAGCGCATGCAGGAGAACGGACAAAGGCATTTGTGCTCACCAAAGTACGTTTGTGAGGGAATCTTGCTTTCGGCTTGACAGCAGTGCCTTGAACATATTCGGGGCATCCCTACCAGGCCTACGAATCATCAAGCGCGCAACTTGCGAGGTGGTCTCCCGTATGACCTCCCTCCGCCTCGTGGCAGTCGCGTTTGGACCACTTCTGCAAGCGCTGCTGCTGGTTGCGTCGGGTCAGAACCGTGCCTTCGAACAAGGGGGCTGCTGACCACTTGCAGCATTGCAGCATCGCGTGTCGAAAAGCCTCCTGGCAAGGAATCATTGGGGGAGCGCCCTTCTGCGTTCCGTCATCCTCTCCGGATCCGTGCTTTGGCCTGGCGTGTTAATATGGACGCTGCGACTGCGCGACCTGCCGCCGCTGGAGAAGGCCAGAGGCCAGAGGGGCTGCCATCACACCAATCATCACACCACTCCTTATTCTTTGTGGGCCTACCAGGCACTGGCCGACAGAACGAGCATTCCACTTTTGATTCGAATGACCTAGATCAACGACGTCTTGGCATCCCGATCAGGCTTTCGAAAATCCTATGGCAGGATATGTCCATGCTCAAGTGTTGACCAGACTTTGATGACTGCGCATGCTTTAAAGGTGGTGGCTTGCTGGAACGCTTGAATTCATGTCTTTCGTCACGGCGATAGGTGCTGGCATGACGGTACCTTGTACAACATGGCAGGTAGCTATCGTGATCCCTCCAACACGTGCAACGATACCAGTGAATAGCCAAAGCCCTAATGCTTTGAAGAATGCCAAGGTAAAATTCTTCCCACTGTTCTTCCGGGTGGATTATCACTTTACACCCTTGGAGGTATGCAACCTGGCAGAAGCAAAAGAAGCAAACACCGACGCACTCCTGCATGCCCCTGCAACCTCGCTGTGCCTTTGCTGTGCTCAATGCCGAATCTTTGCTGAGGCATCTTGAGCTGTATATACCCTTTGTGCATCTCAGTCATGGCTCGCACCTGAGTTGGCTGCTCTCAGCTACAGCCCTTTTGTTGGGCCTCTCGTCCGCTCTCAGGTGGAGATCTGTGTTGTTCCCAGCTCTTGCTATCGATGGCTGTTGCATTCGAGTGCTGACAGTTCGGACCTGAGCATGGCCTCATGCTTCAGGCCGGCGGTTGTCCAAACGGCTCGGCCGGCTTTCGGCTGTTCTGTCCGCATCTTTGAGAGCGCAGCAGCACAGCTTTCTGGCACCATAATATGCCTTTGACAGAACTTTCAGGCTCTTCCATTTTCTTGGTGCCGTTCTCAGCTTCAAAACAAAGCTGGCGTAAATACACACTTTGAAGTAATCTTCTGCCAACACACGGCAGGCACTGCATGCCTCTGGGCAATGTGCTACATCCGTTGCTCGGTAATCTGCAGACTTGGTTTTAGCCTAGATGATCTAGATTCGCAGAGTTGTGACCGTCTTCGAGGCTCCATTGTTTTGGTCTTGCCGCTCTACTTGCTCAGGGGGGCGCTAATGAACTCTAGAGGCGAGGCGTGAGAAGTTGTGCATCCGATTCCAGCTTGGTTTGCTACCTGGAGGTCCGATTGTTCGTGCAATGGTCATGGACTTGGTGACCTCTGACTCTCAGATGATCTGTGAGACTGTACAGTACACGCTGGCAGTAGTAACGTACCTATGCCGCGCTCTGAGCAGAACATTCAAAGCTGGCACGTGTTACTGTACCGACATATCATGACCATGCAGACAAGGAACAGCAAAGAAGCAGTGCATGTCGTGCAGGTCATTACAGAAGCCTGTAATTAGCGTCGATATCGCCTTTCGTCGTAGGCATTTGGCTGTTTAATGGAGAGCAAAAGGTACGATCAGATATGACCCGTGATAGGCAGTAGCTGCTTTGACTCATGCTTCGCTGAGGATCTCCGAGGAAGGTGGAATTCCATTCAATCCCTCTCCGGGTTCACATGGTCTGGCAGCGCTGCTCTAGGCAGGAATGTATGCCAGTGACAGTCTTTCCACAGAGATGTGGATCAAGGGACGAAATCGAATCAGCAAATAATCAACATTTGGATCAACAACAAACACAATATCCTGCTGGGCGGAAATCCAAGATAAGATCCTAAGGCAGAAAGGAAGCGCGGGAAGGAAGGAAGGAAGGAAGGAAGGAAGGAAGGAAAGGAGGGAAAGGAGGAAGGGACGGAAGGAAGAAAGAAAGGAAAAGAGTTAATGTTGACTACACAAGCACCCCTCAGTGAATTGATCAATATGTTTTGAGCCGTCGCCTTGCAATAGACGACGTAGTCTAGAGCCCTCATGCCCTCAGTCCTCTCGATTGCCTTTGGCAATATTTCTGATATTCTGGAGCTCTCACCATTTCCTCATGGTTTCAGGCTGAAGCAATAGCATTCTAAAGCTGTCAAGCTACTCTGATCGCTTTACAATTCTCAGGCCTCTCTAATGGCTTCAGAAGGCAATAGCATTTTGGAATTCTCAGTAATTTTCCTGGCAGCTTAAGCAAAAGCATTCTAGAGACTTCAGGCTTCTTGAATCGCTCTCGCAAGAGCTCTCGGGCTTTCCTCATTGCTGTAGTCGCAGCTACAGCATGTTTGGAGCTCTCACTACACTAGTTGCCCCGGCCAAAGCATTTTAAAGCCCTCAGGCCTCTTGTTTTAGCCATGCAAAAAGCTACATGTCCTCATCTTTGTCCATGTTCTGCAGATGGGACCGGCCGCCCCCGCCCCCAAACGCACACAAAACACTGCGAACAGCTATGCCCTCTGACGTAGTACTAGGTCCTGGAGAAAATCGAGCTATCGCGCAGAGCGTGTTCATGTTCCTCATCATTCCTGCATTTGTTTGATGTTTGATCCAACATTGAGCTTTTGATCCCCACCCCATTATCGTACAGCGTGAAATGACGACAGGTGGCTATTTGGCTGACTACGCGGGTGACTACCGCTTCACCTTTGTTGTGCATCAGCTTAACTTAAAACTTGTGTTGCAGAGCACATGTGCGGGCACAAACTTGCCATCCGATGCATGAGGTTGCAGCTTGCGAGTTGTGTAGTGCTGTGCATGTTTAGCCTAGATTCTACTTTGCATTGTTGGCCAAGGTCACGGCTTTGATTTATACGGCGTCGTTTTTCATCGGCTTGCTCCTGGAACGCACAGTTGGCTTGTAGTAGGAAATTTGATTCCGAGGAGAGTATCCCTACATCCTTTTTTGCATCCTCTTGCAGGCCTCTCTATCTGATATATCCCAGGGAGGCGAAGGCTGGGGTCAGCAGTAATGCGTTCTTTCGAGTCCTGCCCACACCTGCCGGCAGAGAGGGCCCACATTTGGGGGCATATATTGGTAATGTCCTGTCACAGGTTCTCAGGATGTTATGGCACAGCATGGCATAGCAGATGATGAGGTTCAAGTGGGCTGATCCCAAATGCCATGTTGCTATCCTTGCATCCTAGTTCCCCTTTCGATTTTGGCGTTTTCATTCGACCAGCCTGACATGTGAACTGTCCATGCCTTGCCGGCTGTCTAAAAACTGCATGAGAATGAGGGGCGATTCGTTGGAACGTATGACTCTTGTCGCATAATTCTCATCATATAAAATCAGTTCTTCTGCGCAGCTTGTTGTGTTTTCCAGACTGGCACATATGCTATGGTTTGCAGCTCATTGGAGGCATTCAAGTCTATCCGTGTCCCTCGGTAGACTGGGATGGAAGCTGATTCCCACAAGCATTCAGGCAGAGGTATGTTGGGATGCTGCACAAGCTGCCAGTACTGGGAGACGGACTGCGCAAGTTCACGCGGTTACCTTTTGAACCAGGTCGTTGAGGCGTTTCTTGTCAACCTTCACGTCGCGCAGGCTTTTCATGGCTCTCCCTCCACAGTGAGTGACGTTTTGCTGCGTTTGGTCTGAAGATGGGGGGCGGAGCGGGGAGGCGCGAAAAAAAAACACCGTTTCCTTCTGACGTTTGGAAGCGCAAGCACAGGCATTTTTAATTGATGCCCGCGCCATGGATTCTCAAGGCCAGTTTGCACGATCGAACCTAAGTGCTGCAGGCCACGCCTCCAGACTCGAGACTTTCGCAGAACGACCTTCAGCTTGGTCCTGACAAAGCTGCGGGCATCTACGGGTATGCAGTCTGATGCGCATGGTGCGTGCCATTCTGAGGCCAAGCCCATGCGGAGCAACAGAAAGAGCGCCTGCAGGTCAGTTGACATATGTCGTCTGGGCGTAGAGGAAGAGCTGCATATCTTGCAAGGTCCCAGTGCGAGAGGATGAGGCTCATGGTCTTTTGTCTGATGCACTCTTTGACCAAATATGCCCATGCTGTTTGCTTGAGGAGGTGTGATACCAGGTGCTTCCTTGAGCGGTCGATTTCGGCTGCAGTT
The DNA here is from genome assembly GCA_905231905.1 of Symbiodinium pilosum. Lineage (NCBI taxonomy): Eukaryota > Dinophyceae > Suessiales > Symbiodiniaceae > Symbiodinium > Symbiodinium pilosum. Next base: position 58,901 of record CAJNIZ010044227.1, on the reverse strand, counting down.
AGAGGGAGTTCGTCGCAATCCAGTGCTTGCAAAGCAACGCTGATGACAGAAGTCTTAACATGGTGTCGAATCTTTTTGCCGCTGAAGAGGGCTTTGATATTGCTCACCCAGAGAGCATGTAGCCTCAGTCCGCAACTGGGGCCATCTACCCTCCCAAAATCGCATACATGGTAGCACGTGAAAGGTATAGTGCGCTAGCGGGCTCAGTGCAACTTGCGCGCATGTTGTTGTGTTAGCACACGCGCACCGTTTGATCTGGCAGCAGTTTAGTCTCAGGGTCAGGTGTAGCAGCTGCATTGCCAAGTCGCTGAGCTACGCTGTGGGAAGGACTACTTGAATGTACCAAGGCGCTCATATAGGTAAGCCCATTGGCGAGACAAAATGTGCTCCTATACACAAGGAAGATGCCTGCGTGCTGCAGCAGGCTTGCAGGTATGCCGGGTCTGTTGACCGGAGCAAGGAAAAGTGCAAAACCATGCAAAACCGCAGAACCGCGCGTGTCAGGCACAAGAGCAGAAGCCGCGCGCGAGCCGGATGTGGGTCGTGGGTGCCATGGATGATAAGCCCACCTTGCCCTGCTTCAGCCTGAGGATGTCAGGCTGACCAAGGCGGAATGGCAAAAAATGGCAGAAACCTTGGTCTGAGCAGGAGGTCGGGAAGGAAAAGCGCGAAAAACCTGGCGTCCTTCTCTGGAACCAAGCGCGTTCGCAGCCGCTGTCATGGTCACAACAGGGCTCTGCTGGGGCCTTTGGATGGAGCTTCCTTGCCCTGCATATTCGCAGACGAGACCTTCCACCTGGCCAATTGGCTTTAGGGCTGCAGGTCCCCTCAGACCGGCGGAATCTGTTTCATTCAGGCTGGCTCTCTGTCCGATGCGTAATTTTGCAATTTTAAGTATTGTCCGAAGGGTCCATTTCCGTCATGAAGATTCCCGCAACGTGATATAAAACAGTACATCCACCTTCCCACGTAAGATCAGGTTTAAATCAAGGGCAAGCGTACGCATCTCCCTGACAACGGCCTCCAGCTGATCCTCAGGGAAATAGTTAGTAATTAGGGTGGATCACCGAAAAACAATTGCAGTCACGACCAAAACGTAAACGTTGTTGACCAAACATTCGTCACCGGGCACCGTGCTCACTTGCTCATGCTCTGCTGCATTCACCTTGATAGCATCCCAAGCTTCTCCTGGGCCAGCGTCCGCAACTTTTTCCGCGTCGTTGACAGGTAGAAAAAATGGCCCCGCAACATTACACTCACCGATATCTCCCAGATCCTCAGACTCTGCACAATCTGAGCGGACTCAGGCTTAGAGCAGGAGCGTGTAGAAATTGTCACTGTAACGGCAGGGCTATCGAACCAGGGTGGATGCCATGAGGACTTATTTGATCTGCCTATCCATGTGTACTACGGTGCACTTGTCTTGTGACAGTGGTGTTGTGGAATCCGCATTATGGAAGAGACTTTCCCCGGCCGACGGCCGTCATCCTCAACTTCCAGTCGGATCACCGTGTCTCTGCAAATATCAACCACATAATTACCTGGCATTCTGAATCACCTGGCTGACAAGCTCAGCCGGTCATCTGGCCATGCTCAACTGGGCTTTCACCAGTCACCGCATTCTGTGCCTCCCTGGCTTTCCTGGCTTCCATGCCTGAAATACATGCGAATCTGACTTGGCATTTGGTCTCTGTTCGCTGCAGTGTCCTGAGTGGCGGTTTGGGCTGTATCCTGTCCCTGCGGGTCAATCCATTTCTCTGATTGTCACTGCACTTTCTGCCAACTTTCTGCCATTGTACACAACAAGCGTGAGAAACGAGTGAGGTCCTTCTTAGCAGTGTTTTATGATTGTTTTATGCTTTCGGTCTTTGAAATCCAGACGTAGTGGACTAGCCAGTTGAGCAAACACATGGAGTTCAAGCAATCTCGAATTTTTCATGATTTAGCTGGACTTCAACGGGTCTGTCCGCCTGCAACATAAGATCGACAGATTTGCTTTGCTGCTTTTGGTTGGAGCATGTTGCTGGTAGCCATCTGGGGCTCGCTGACCAGCTGCATTCATTCTGACATATGTAGCTTGTCAAGTTCAATTACAACTGTTGAGGGAGAATACTTTGGCAACTCTACAGCAGCAACTAACCCGAGTCATCAACTCGCTTGTCATGTGAAAGCAAGTTGCTTGCCAATAACCTGGTCGGCCCTTGAAGGGGCAGTGGCAACATGCCAGCAGCAATATTGACCTCTGAGTCTGTGCCTCAAGAAGCTCAAGCCCATTTTCTCAAATGCATGTTTGTTACCGTAGGAATAACTCAATTTTTGCGAAGTCGAAGTTGCAAGCTGCCTCTGGGTTTGCCAAACATGTGTGCTTCCAGGTCGCACGTGACAGCCGGTACTCAGTCTCCTAGAGTTCAGCAGCTCATGGTTGTGGTGGCCTCGGGACAGGAACTGATCTCTGCAAATTGCATATTTTTCTTAGTGGAAATCCGGGTTTCTTGGGTGCACAATGATTTTTTGAGGCGCCCACTTTGCCGTTGTCCCTTCCCAGAGAGGCAGGTTGCCATACATCTTCAAATACAGGATTGCAGGCGGCTTTGTTACCGTCATGGCATTTGTTTTGAGAAGCATGACTGCGCACGTTTAGACCAATGGTTAGCAGCATGTTTGCAGATGCTGTTCGTAGATTGAGACGGAACTTGCCTGTACTAGTAGGGCAACGTCAGGCTCTAGCATCGCTCAGGAATTCGAGTTGAAGTTGAGCCAATGCCACGACGCAAAGTAAAATAGAATGACATCGAGTTTAATGTTTCGACGTTCGTGCTTTGCATGAAGACGAGTCGTGGCCAGGCTCATGTTGGTGGAAAGCAGTCAAGAGCCTGGAAGGGCAGGGGCTCAACTTGAAACTTCTCTTGCGAGCCATACATAAACAAGGTCGATGCTGTCGCACTTCTTTGCATCCAAGCGCAGTTCGCCACTGCTAGAGGACGTGACAGGCCACATGTCACGGTCTCGTAGTATTTAATGACTGCACACAGGACCGCGTCCAAGCCAGCTTGGCAGACGTGGTGGATGGCGCGTGCAGGAACCGCTTATGATAGCTTTTGATCGCTGACCACTGAGCTGAAGTTGACAGTGTCCATGAAAGCAGTGATCATAAGTCCTTCGATCATCCATTCCCATTGAGGGCTGCCTCTGTAATTCCCTTTGAATGCAACAAAGTGAGGCATGAGATGTTTTGTTGCCGGCCATGCAACTTGAAAAGAAGTCAGGACTCATCCGAAGTTTTTGGACAGGACACTGCACCAAAGTTCAGAGCGCCACAAGCCTTGCTCAAAGCGGCTGCTAGAAGGCCCAGTCACAGCTTCAATTGTTGTGCTGCTGACAAGTCTTTGTATCCGGGAAGGTTTCCCCCAAGCAGATCGACAAGAAACTTTGACCTGGATGGCGCAGGCTGCGTGCTGCTGTCATGCATTGTCGGCAGCTCTCATGCCGACAGGCGTTCGAAGTGATGAGCTTTCCAGATACCTTGCTTTTTGACACGGCTGGCAGCTCATGGCTCTCAAAGCTGCCAGCGGTACCATGCTGACAGCATGCCAAGGCACTATTGTTGGATCGCTACTATGCTAGCATGCCCAAGGAGGTCGAGAATTCTTGCATCGCTGCCTTGACTTTCCAGGGACGTTTGCCATGGTCAGGATTTTGACACCGCCGAGTCGCAAAGAAGGCTCCTCGGGCTCGCCGGGGGCTCTGAGCGAGCGCCTGCAGGGCCTGTGCGAATATGCTGGCAGGAAATATTCTCAGCGAGAGTGTCTGCACTCATTCCGCGCAGATCCGCGAGCTTAGCTATGGGTAGTCGACGGCCGGAGAACCTCCCGCATCAAACAAGATGGAAGATTCCATGGCATGCTCCACTCACGATGAGGGTTTGCACATGTGGTGTTGGCCTGCAGGAAGGGCATGCGCAGGAAGAACTTACAGCTAACAAACCAGCGCATGGCGCACGGCGGACAACGAATCAATCGGCACGGGGGCGAGGCAACGAAGCGACTTGCGCAGGCTGCACGCCTGAAGTCCTGCAGCCAAATGCATGGCACATCAAAGGGTTGCATCTCCTGCGCGAACCGGCCGCCAGCCACATTGCTTTGTCTGACATACGTCTCCCACCTAACGCGAGTGGGTTTCTGCTATTGCAGACAAATTGCAGGTGTGCTAAGCTTTACGGAGGATCCACAGAAGACAGATCAAGTTCCCAGTCAGAATCAGTTGGATGCACCTTAGAGTGAGAGGCTGACTCTTTGTATCTGCAGTTCACGAACGATGCACCAGGAAAGAGCGCCAGGTGTCAGGAGTCAAAAGCCAAAAGATCTGACCTAGGCGGTAGGATGGAAAAGGGTAGGTTCATCCTGTGCTGCGCTGCAAGGTTTGCGTGGCGCTAAAGACGGGATCCAGTGCGGAGCCGCAGCTGCCGCTGCGACAGGCATGCGCCCGGGTTCTGCTGGTTCAGTAGCAGTGTGGTGGCACTCTGGATTGCCGGCTGCTATCACTTAAGAACTGCTTATCAACGGCTGGGGTCCGCTGCCAGTAGTTGGCAAGGATACAGGATTATGGGCATTCACGGGTGGGTTACAAGCGTGACTCTCCATTTTGGGCTTGGATTGGAGGTTCAGCCAACTTCAAAGTTAGTAGCTGCCTAGCGGCAGGCACCTCTTGGAATGGCCTGTCTGCTCTTGGCAACATGCACACTTGCAGGTGGTGGCGCACCTCGGACACGAGGAGGCCAGTTGGTATTTATGGTTCCAGACGGGTGAGTCTCTGGTGCAATGCTGACAATGCACAGCCTGCATCAAGAGCATGATCACGCTTCTCGTTATTGTTTGGTGGGCTCAGTCGCAGAACGCATGTCTTTCTGCAAAACTTGGCTTCTTCCCTTATGTAGGTTCCGTTTGATGACGTCATTGCAGCTGAGCTTATCATCCTCAAGAAGCTAAGGCGCATGGCAGCGGGCATGCAAACATGCTGTAGATAGCTGCAAGCCGAGTGGATTGGAAAGGTTTGACGTGGGCACACCGACTTCGCGGGACTTCCTGGAGGTGCGTTGATATGTGAAGGGTGCCAGCTGCTCAAAAGCCTCCTGAAATCTTGGTCTCCAGGCCCTTGCTGCCAGGCTCAGTACCTTTCTCGTGCCATCAGCTAAGTGGCATGTTACCTGCCGCCCCAAATCTCGGCAAGCTCAAGTCAACCCTTGTGAAATCGCATCCAAGGCCTGACAAGGCCCAAAGCTTGGCGGACTTCTTGTGGGCTCCTCAACGTCGCACTGCTTGCATGTCCTACTTCGGCTCAATGATCTGGGTGGTTCTCGGATGTCGCGTGAATTACCTGCCTCTCCTTTGAGGTTGCAGTTGTCCTTGGCTGACGCCGTGTTGCATTACAGGCAGATACCAGCGGCCAGTGGCTTTCCGCAAGCCCGACCAACTTGAGATCCGGTGGCAGGTATCCGCACTCTGTGCTGGCAGCTGCTGCTCTGCTGCTTGCTCTTGCGGCCACCCGAGCTCCTGCAGCTGCTCGCAGCGAGCTCCCGGCTTTTGTTTGCCCTGGCACTGCGACATCTTGCGACGTGGGAACGTGGGATTTGCCCAGCGTTGCTGCATGCTGCGTTTGACAGGCGGTGCTGGAGGATTTGGGTTTGCACCTTCCGGAGGCAGGTGCAAGTCTTCTTTTGTTTCCGCGAGACTGTGTTGAAGTCAAGCCATTCAGTGCTGCGAGGCATGTGAAGACATGCTGGTCCAGCACTCGGGAGTCAGGACATCAGAACCTAACATGCACGTCCAATCCAAGGTACGCTGCAGTCGGGAATTGCAATCGCTGTGGCTCGTCACTTGTGCAAACCAGCAAAACATGTGCCCCATTCGCCTTTGAAGCCAATAATTGTACTGCTTCAGACTGCGCAACAGCATGCGTGTGTAAGACGGTCGGCAGGTACCTGCATCATATCCGCCTTAAGTTCTCGCGTGCCAGCTATCACTCAGGCATGAAGCTTCTAGTGTCCCTGCGATCTGGTCATCGAAAGATTATGAATGACGGTTCGACCTGCAGTTTCGATGATGCGAGCTCCTGTGGCTCCCGTGGCAATCCTTCCCAGCACTGCATCAGGCGTGAAGCATATAATGTTCAGTCTCAGGGTGTGAAGAGCATGACCTCTCTTCATTCTAGATGCAGCTTTTATCAGAATTGATCTTGCTCCTTTGTTTCGATGCTTCTCTGTTTACAGGCAAGTGTGGCGCTAGGCAGCCAGAGGAGCCGAACTTTCTGCGTTTAGCCGATTCTGCCATGGGCCGGCTCCATGCTGCAAATTCACATTGCATCATGAGGCTTGGTAAGCGAGTAGCAGACAGATGTGAGGACATCAGCCGCGTATTTTGCAAACAGACCGCCATCTGTGATTCAGGAGCTAGACGGTACCCTGCGTAGCACCAAGCAACCCCTGGATAGCTCCGCAGGCATCCCAGCAAATTGCCTAAGCTTGGAGCTATAAAGCAGTATAAAGCATAGCATGCGTCAATTCCAAGGCATTGCCGCGCCAATGTGATACGGCAACCAAGCAGGCTGTTGATTGGTGTGTGAGGGTGCGTAGTTGCGGGCCATGCGGCTGCGCACAGGAGCCGATTGCATGCTGCTTTCTTTGTGGCCGTGTTTGGAAGCTCCCATATCCGCATGGTGGGCCCGAAGCTCTTCTTTTCCTGCTGACTTGTGCTCTGCGGCTCCATTCAAGGTCTTGCTAAGCAAGCCTTGTGCATCCTAGTTTCCTGTGTTTCGTGCCGAGGCTTTGCTCAAACTGTGGAAGCCAAGTTGAGGTGCACAGGGGCTTGGAGATGCAGAGTTTTTGCGACCTCTTGTAGCATGGCAAGGTGATCGGTCCAGAAGCCCAGGCATTTTGACCAAGTTTGTACATTCTTGGTACACTACACCCTGCCTGGGTATTCAAGCGTATTGGCGGAGGCTCATACGAAATCCGATGCACGGCAGTTGCAAAGTCCCCAGTCGTCCCAGATGTTGAGCTCAAGAGCTTTCTGCATGTTGCTGGTTGATTCATTCTGTTTGCCTGAACTTGATGTAGCTACTAGGCAGTGGGCATCGCTGCTGAATGCAAGGTGCGGACTTTTATGTGAACGGTTGGCGCACACTTGAGTCATGTTTCAGTTTCAGTTAGAAGAATGTGAGCAGCATGGCCAGCATGGCATGGTGCTTTGTTCTTCAGGCTGCGCGTCCTCTCGCAGGCGTCATGGAAGGCCTCACCCTCTGAGTGCGTCTGTCTCGCAGCTGTTTGTCTGAGTTTGCAGGTTCGCAGCATCTTAGCAGTTCATGGCCTTAGCCAGGACCTGAGGCGGGAGCTTTTGCAAGTTCTTGTCTTGCGGGCCAGTCTGGGGGGTGTTTCTGCATGCTACCAAACGAGTATGCTCGCACACTGCTCCCCGCACCCGGCTGGCCATGTTTCTGGTCTTCAGGGTATGCCAACCATCCATAGTTCATCATAGATCGTAATGTTCTGTACTAGATGATCCTAGATTCTCACTCCCGGCAGCAATGGCGGATGTCACCTGTCCGAGTGAGGCAGTGGCCCCAGCCTAGAGGCTAATTGGGAGGGTTGTCGGGATCACGTGTGGCTGAGGACACTGGAGCGGGTGGCTGCCTCGCAGCAGCCGAAGCCCCAGATGCAGAGCAAGCCCACAGAGGGCATTATCAAAGTCATGGCTCCTGTTGCTGTTCCATGTCATACGGTGCCGGACGAGGACACTCAAGCATGAAATTTGATCTGACAACCACCCACGTGCTGACTGTATAGTGCAATACATGCATCGTTCGAGGCACGTGCCCTCAGAGCAACTATGCCTGAGGCAAGCATCCCTGTCCGCGGCATGCATTGCGCGCAGAATCTGTGTGATCTGCACCAGGCAAAGAAGCTCAGCGGGGGCGATGCTGAAGGCTACGAATGGCTCGCCTCACAGTGTTGTTTTCGCGACAGTTGCGGCTTTAGAGGGTGGGTGCTTAGCAGTGCACATGAGCATGACAGGTGGGAGAAGCATGAAGCACTGCTTGACAGAGCTCGCATTGAGCTAGGCTGGAATCGGGGTAAGGTTGTCTGGTATCTCTGAGATGGAAGAAGAGGTGAAATGACTTAATGCCAAGCTTGCCAGGGCCTCTCCACGAGGACGAACTCGTTGATGTGTTGCTTTCTTCATGTGAGGAGTTTCTACCTCCTGCAGCCAGGATGCATACCGTCTGTGCTCCACGCCAGGTGCTACAAACGTGGGCCTGGCAAGGCCCTCAACACAGTCAGGTGCTAAGAAGATGCGAATGCTGGCATGATCAGCTCCCTGCAGGATGCAGCTGATTGGCTTTGTCCAGCTCTGCGGCAGGTGCGGTATTGATTTTTTTTTTTGGCATCTCTCGCTTGCGTCCAGAGGCCTTGGCTGAAGGTTCTTCCACGGCGCTGCGCTCGCAGCTGACTGAGGCCTTTCTTAGAACGCCGGCCCGTGCTTGCCGCATTTCACTTTGCCGTTTTCTTTTTTTTGGTTGCCAGGTTTGCAAAGATACGGAGGGCTATGCTGTGTACAGGCGCTTATGGATTGGCTGCAGTCGTGTGCAAGCATACTGGCCCTGTAGCCAGGTTTGATATTTTCGTTCCAAGCTGGTGCGATCAATTGCTGTCTGAGCTGGATCACCTTGAGGCAGCCCGGGACATGAAGAATGAACTTGCTTTCTATGAACGCTTGGCTAACTTGAACAGGCCAGTGGAATTCCTCTTCGTCGGCCAAACGGCATGAATCGTCTGGATCTGAGTGCTGGAACTTGTAAGCCATGCGTCTTTTCTCTGCTTCTTGTGGCATTGCAGCATATGTAGATAAGCTCCCGATGACGATGCATCTGCAAATTCCGGGCTCCTACGTACACAAGCGTGTCTGGATGACCGCCAAACCGCTTTACGGAAAGGTTTGCTCATTACTTGTTTATTCCCAAACAGGAAGCGTTTGGGGTCCGGCTGCCTGTGCGCCCGCGGTGGGGCCGCAGAACGCGACAACTGGATGGGTGGCATGTGGTACGGCCTGTGAGCTTGAGGTGGGCCCGCGGTGTGCCGGCAGAAGAACAGAACAGCGCGGCAGCTGTATGGTTGGCACGTGGCAGGGACCTGCAAGCAAACAGTACCAAAGCCGCGTACACGGGCGCCTGGCTTGGGCCTGAGTCCAAACAGGAAAGTTTGGGGTCCTCTCAGAGTGCCAACTTGCCAGCTCAAGGCCGGGCTCAAGATGCTTCCGTCCTTATCCTTCAACCTACACCCTAAACCCAAAAACCTGCCAGGTTAAAGTACGGGATCACAATTTTGCCAGTCTGTCTACCGGAACCTTCAACCTTGATTCCTGAGCACTAAACCCCAAACCTATAAGACTCAAAACAGCTTGAGCTGCAGTCGTGTTCTGCAATGCTGGTATTCCTTGCCCGAGGCCTGCAAATTAAAATCCGATGCAAGAATCAGACCATTGTTCCATGATGTTCGAGCCTGCACAATCAAAAACACAGAAAAGGAAAAATCCAGCTGCCAACGCATTTAAATGGTATGTGGATCTGTAGATGATGTTATTATCTAGCTCTTGAATTTCTACTGTGTTTTCCTCGCATTCTAAGCGGATGAGTCGGAAAAGCACTGAACGCTAAAGATAACTTTCATTCGCATGTTTTCCATCCATTAGTTTGACGGGAATTCAAGTCACTGCTCGCATGATACGGCAAACTTGATTTTGAGTTGAGCATGAAATGAGGCGACCAGCTCTGTTACTTGAGATGATTGGACTGTCTGCTTGGCAGGATATGGTGCAATTCTTTCGAATCTAGGGTTTCAAGACGGACTGCTGCAGCCATTGATGAGGCATGCTGCGTTGCTGCTGCGTTGGATGCTTTTGCCGAATGCTGCGCCATCGATTGCAGGCTTGTAGTGAAGCCCTTGGCGCGCGAGCTGCTGGCGCTCAGATGCTGGTGAAGCATGAGTCACGCCAAGCGCTTGCAAGCAGCCCAGGTGGCCCGAATGGGTAGACCCAACAGATTGTGATGAAACTTACGGTTTCGTGGTCCGTTACAGGCTTGGGGACTTCGGCATGCTGAAGATGGAGCAAGGCATTCAACTTTTCAAGGATTGGTGAGGACGTTGAGCTTGCTGAGCACGCGGACACATCCAACGTAACCTTGAATGTATGCCTCAAACTGAGTCTGGCGGTTGTGCGCTGGGCACGGCTGCAATCAGAGTTTGCTTGTCTAGGTCTCGGTAAAGAGTTCACTGGCGGTGAGCTTTACTTCAAAGGAGCTTTGCTGGATAGAGTTGTCGATCGCCATATGCTGTGCCATCAGCTTCTGAGCAGGAGTTCGTTTCACACCATCGCAGGATGATCACCAGGACCAAACGCTGGTGGCACGTTACTTTGCCCTTGGCACATCTGCAGGAGCGCCCAGTCTTTCACAGTCGTGGATCTGCCATAGTCTCAGTTTTTCATAACAACTTCAGGCAGTTTGCTTACATGTCAGAAGTCGCGAAGGCTAGCAGGTGGGCAGGGGTCGGAATTGATCTACCGCCATCAAATGCATCGCCACCGTCACCACCACCGTTATCATCGTTATACTAAAGTTACTACATGTCTTTATCAACATTAGGGGTCATAGTCGCAGACATGACATGGCCACAGCGCCCGCCCGCGCTTCCGTCACCATCAGAGCATCAGCATCATCGTGAACATTGCTGTCATGCTTGTAGCAATCAGCCAAAGCCACAATTTCAGCTTGACAGGAAGATCTGGCACGTACAAATGGCAGTAATAGAAGTTGGCAATCAATATGTTAAAGAGTGTCTGCTCAAAAAAATTGAAAGTGGGCCATGATGATGATGATGATGATGATCATGGTGACGATGGTAATGGTGACGCCCCAACACGATGTATGAATAAGACACCCGATGATCCGTGTCATCCTCAGAGATGATGATGGACATGAGGCGTACCATCATCATCATCACCATCATCATCATCATCATCATCACACATCACCATCCCGTAGGTTTTCTGTATCATCTCATCCCGTTCACCCCGTCACACCGTCTCATCCTTTCCTCTATCATCATCACCATCATCCCCAGCCATCTACTGTACTGTACTGACCTTTTCCATCCATCATACAGACCACCTGATGCAGTTTTGCATGCGTGTGATCATCTGCTATCTGCTATCAGCCCACAGCGGTTGGACCTTGCGACTTGCTTGATAGCCATGAGATGCAGCAGCTTGTGCTTTCGTTGCTCGTAGGTGTGGGCCTTGTCCTGTATGTTTCGGAATGCAGGCGCTGATACACTTGGGTGGTCATTTCCACGGCTCGGAGCTTGGTGGCTGAAACGCATTCTACGCATTCCTTCAGCATTTGGTCTGTTGCATCGCCTTATTTCTGGGAGGTTTCATTCAATACTCGTTGAATGTTTTGAGCTTTCATGGTGCAGGAGAGTTCTGCGACCAAGTTTGAACACAAGCTGAGTATCAAATCCTTGGTCTTTCTGGGCTTCTTTCACTGCCTTTTTGCCATGACAACCTCACTTTAGTTGATGGGTTGCTGGCTTTGATGGGCCAGTTTGGACAGAGGTATAACCTTGCTGACCTTGCTCCTCTGTTCTGGAACCTGCACGTTCATGAAGTGACTACTCGCAACCAATGCTTATCCCTCCTAGCTTGGCTTTGAACGCAGGTATTGAAGAGCCTCTGTTTGAAACCATCTCCCTTTTGATTGCTTGCAAGACCGCAGCCCATGCTTTTATGCCACATGGGCGTTAAATCCTGCGCAATGTGATTCCAAACGTTATTCTTGGATTCGCTGTGGCAAATCTTCTCTATGTTGGATCATAGTCTGCCATGTGCCACCTTTCAATGCATCAACGTATTCCCCGAGGTGCCAGACCAATCAGAAGTGGAGAGCGTGGAAGCCTCGGTGATTTCAAGCCAACAGGGGATCCGGATTCCATCATTTTCTCGGACAAAGCATCATGATACCTCTAATCAGTCCGTAAGCGCACTGGAAGGCTCTCAAAGTTTACCTAGAACGTCTCCAAGGTTGGGACAGGATGTCATCATGTCATCTTGCAAGTCAACAGACTTCTGTTGTGACTAAACATGCTGGCAGCGTCCAGTGTCTCTGAAGAATTTGTTTGGTCTTTACAGCCTTCTAGGACAGGCCTTGAAACTGCCAGGCCCACAGGGAGAGAAATCCTACAGGCGATATCATGCGCTATCTTTCTCGCTGGTAAACGATACTTTAAGGGTGAAAGCTGCCAAACGCGTAGAGCCATAGAGTAAGGGTCTCTGATCCTGCAAAAGTCCTTTCAAATCACCTCTTTTACACGCACCCATGGGCATTTGCATGAAAGAGAAGAGTGCAAAATGTGCTCGGACTCGGAGGGTTTGGATGCAGAAAAGTGCCGGAGTTGTTCGTAGACAGCTTAGGCAGCAATCTCATCCTCTGGGGAACTGGGGATGGCGGGAGGGCAAGAGCCTCGGTTGCCCGGTTGCCGCAGCACTTTCTGTGAGGGTGTTGCTTGACGTGCGCGTCCGGTGGCTCTTCACACATAAGCCAGGTGCGGATTCGACCGGCAACGCCAAAGAGTGGAGCTGCAGCAAAATTTTGAAAACAAAGTCAGATCTTCTTGCACTTCCGTCGATTCTATTTGCGAGCATGATTGTGCATCTGGTAGAGTATACAATTGCATCAAAAGTCTGAGTTTTTTTTTGCGCATGTGAATGCTGACAGGAATGGCCTTGTCAAGGAGCTACGTGCGCCTAAGGCGCGCAGACCTTGACGTATGCTAAGATGGCAAGTGATATCATGTCAGTCTCGCAGACCAGCTTCGTCCCATTGCAGGCCAAAACGTACACTGGCGACACATTCACGTCCAAGGTCTGCGAACATGCTGGAAGAGAGGAGTCATTTTCCATGGTAGAAGAAGGAGAGTCTTGTAGGGCACGCAACCCTTCCTTCTTGCAGTCTTTCACGGGGCGGTGATGTCGGGAATCGTCACGTGATTTCTCATTGCATCGTACCGCTGGAGGGGTAGGGCAGGAGCAGTCAGTTGCAGGACGTAGGGTTCAATGCTACGTGTGGGGTTTGCAACAGGACTAGACATGCTTCTATTGTGCCATCCCGATCGAGGATTGCCACAAAGAACGGCACAGGCCCTTGATGGCAATTTCTCGAGGTCACTTTCTGGAAACAGGTTTCCTATGCCCTTCCAGCTGCATGCCAGAAAAGTCACTTTACGCCTAGCAACGCCCAGCACTATGCTGACGGCCACAGGCGCTACCAAAGCTGCTGATGCTGCAACTGCTAGCACAACTGCTGGTTATGCGATGCCGACACAGCAAGACCAAATGCTCCGCAGATGCTACTTTTGCCCGAAGATACGTAAAGAGAGGAGGCAGTTTGGAGTCGGATGATTGCCCATAACTACCTTTAACCCGTAATCATCAGCCAGGCAGCCAGGGTTCCCAAATACATCTTTTTTTGTAGGACAAATATCTTAAACATATGGGGCCCAAAAATATGAAACTGAATCGTCCTAGTTGGCCCAATGTGCTAAATAATATTGCTGTCTGAAGAATCGTGGCCTGCAGTGTCGGACCTTCAGAAGGCTGACTTCAGCCCTCGGCAAATTGTTTTCGTATCGTTGTTCATTTGATGTCTTCCACATTTTCCCATAGTTTCGAGTTTTTTCCAGGGTTTCATATGTTTCCCAAATTTTCCTTTTTTCCTTTTTTTGGGGCCCCTCCAGCAATATGGGAAAACATGGGGGAAGTATGGCAAAGACGGAAAAATATGGAAAATCTGGAAACAAATACGGATGCAAACGCCTCAGCTTTCAATATTTGTTCTATCAAAAATGAACATAGTTTTCCTAGCCGTGGCTGTGATCCCGACGGATTAACCATAACCACGAGCTTTCAAACTTTGTACTTGCAGACCGGCACCGGAATTCAGTAAACAAAAGATGCAAAAGAATCATGAAGAAAAAACTCATGAAGGCTTCGGGCAGCAAATCGTGTGGTCAACCATTACTGTCACTAGTTTTGTCGGCTCCAGGTGGACAGGCGACCACGGGCAGCATCATGGTCCGGCGCTTGCAAAATTTGTTTGATGTTACAATGCAGCTGGCCTCAAGAACGGAAAAGCCAGGTGTGGCCAGCGATTTTCCGCTAGGGCAGCACGGACAGAGAGTCACGATTGAGTTGTCGAAATCCTGCGGCTGGCTTGTTTTATGCAGGACGGCGAGTGTGCAAGCGTGCAACGGCGAAGGCTTATGGACCGTGCATGACTTCCGTATGACATTGAGTTTGAAGCATTGCTGCAGGCGCACGAAGCTCTTGCACGTGAGCCCAGAGTCTGTGGGCATCGCATGCTGCAACGCCTCATAGATCATGATTAGATTGTAGAGCGATCATTGGAGCTGCATATTGTCCCGTCCCTTGATAGACGTGGACACGTAGACAGCATTTTGTTCCATGCACTGCTTCATGAGGAAGCTACGTTTAATTCGGGCATTAGAGCATGTATCTGTATAGATATTGTGAGCCAAGCTTGTGGCAGCCACGCAAGCTTCATCCTCGCAACCCGGATCTGCGGGCAAACTAGTGATAGACGCTGCAAAAGTTAGAGCGTTTTTACCATTCAAGTAAATTGTGAATGGCAACCCACAGTTTGCTCCGCGCACGTTATGGCGAGGGCGTCATTGCCTAATTCCTAATTAAGGTCTGTGAAAGTGCCTGTGGAACATTTGGTTCCAAGTCCCTCTCATGGTTTGCATGTCATTTTTCAGCATTTTGTTGCTTCATGTTGTTGTGGAGTCGAGGCTCTTGCAGCGTGCTTGGGCCAATCGCATGTATCAGGACTTTCCGAATTAAGGTAGGCCGAGGGGCGACAAGCTCCTCTCGCATGCATGACTCCTTGCAGCAATTCATTTTCATCTCCTATTGGCAATGCCAAGCGGAGTTCTTATTTAGGTAGGACTCACTTACTCCCAGGCCTGCTCCCTTGCTGAATTCTAGGGGTTGCGGCGAGGCAGCGCAGGCAGGATGCCACAATCCCAACCGCGGGAGCAAAATGGTTGAGCACGGCAGTGCTCCTTTCCAAAAGAGAGAGAGAGGGCTTCGGACATTCTGGGGGCTCAGGGCTGTGCCCTGACCTACCCGTAGGGGTAGAGCCCGTAGAAGAAGAAGAGAGAGAGGGCACAGCCCTCTGGAGAAGGTGGAACCTTCAAACCTGGACCCATCACGTTTTCCTGCGTTGGTAATCTAAGGTGGTTGTCTTGTCTTGAAATGTGGGGGTCTGGGATTGGACCTTCTTCGGGCCTCTGGGGTACCGACCATCGCGGACGGACATGCTGTGCACGGGGCAGTGCCCGGGGCCCGGGGCGGTGTAGGCCCGCCTAACGCCCGAAGAAGAAGAAGAAGAGGCATGGCCACGGTGCAACCAGCTGTGCCTGCGGGGTGTCATGCCCGAGCCGACTTCGCTGTAGCCTGGTGTATCTATCTGACACCCTGTAGATTGGTTTAGCTTTAGACCCAAAACAGTTAGGTTGAAGTTGATGCATTAGAGCTATGGCTGTGGTTTTTGTGAGTAAGACATAATAAGACCACGGACAAGCGAGGCCCTGGGTGAAGGCCGGACGTCTTCCGCAACGGGGGCAGGCACGCAGCGCAAAGCAGGAAGGAGGAGAAAACGGATGAGAGAGAGTAGCCACGGCCAGCAACCCCGGTGCGTTCCCCAGGGGGTCGCGACTCTTCAAGAGCATAGTAGCGGAGTAGTGTGTAATGTATAGTTGTCCGAGAGCATGCGGCAGGCCATAGAGCAGTCTCACAACCGCATGTAAAAGCGGAGAAGTTGACTGTCTTGGCCATGTTAGCTGATGAGGCGTAGTGTCAGGAACAGCCGTGACTACTCATATAGAAGCAGTGCAGTCTGAGTTTCACAACAGGCTCGAAGCGCTGTCCCGGCACTCCTTTCAGCAGAGGTGCATGGCTGTAAGAAGAATAACAACAAGAAGAAATGACTAGAGAACGGTTGTTCCGAAAGCATTTTGGCGCGTGAGTAAGACCTGATACAACAAAGCAGTTTTAGTAAAACAAACATCACGGCATCCATCCATCCCTGAAGGATAACGCCATGCATCACAGCATCCATCACGACGAGAACGATAACCTTAACCAAGACCACCTCTGGCGAGGGACCCTTCGCTGCGCTTGCGGGAAAGGCCAGCAGGCAGCACTCCATTTACTAAATTTACCTCGTCTCCACACGCGGACAGCAGTGTGAGGAGGACAGATCTTCATCAGATCAGGAACCTCCTTTGGGATAGCCCAATTAAATACTGCACACAAAGGCCCTATAAACCCTAAACCCTAAGCCCTTAACCGACTAAGCCTGCTGTACACTACCGAACCTACAGGTTTATAAGGTCCCGAACACAAGTCTGAGCTTGAAGTCGCCAAAGACGAGCTTGCCTGCAGGTCCCTCAAAGAGGGTCGCCGACTCTGAGCAGGATTCGCGGGACGCTCTACGCGCCAGCGTCAAGACGGGCCGAGAACACCGAGACGGTCGTCATTCGCGCCCTGAATTTCGGGGGACGCTCCACGCGCCAGTGCTGCCACGCGCCGAAAACAACGAAAGCGTCGTCATTCGCACTGAGAATTTTGAGGACGCTCCACGTGCCAGCGTCAAGATGGGCCGCAAAAACCGAGAGGGTCGTCATTCGCGCCGAGAATTAAGGACGCTCCACGCGCCAGCGACAGGACGCGCATGGACGAGCCTCGCCCACTCAGAGGGTCGTCCTTCGCGCCGTGAATCTCGAGGACGCTCCACGCGCCCGCCGAGAATTTCGAGGAGGCTCCACGAGCCAGTGTCACGAAAGCCGGGAACACCGAGAAGGTCGTCATCCGCGCCGAGAATTTCGAGGCCGCTCCACGCGCCAGCGTCACGACGGGGAGGGGACACCGAGAGCGTCGTCATTCGCGCCGAGAATTTTGAGGACGCTCCACACGCAAACGTCACGACGGGCCACGGACACCGAGAGGATCGTCATTCACGCCAAGAATTTTGAGGACGCTCCACGCGCCAACGTGATTTTGAGCAGGTGCGGTCCGTCCCGCCAACCCATGCCAACCGTACCCCGTGCTTAAAGAAGATTTCATGTCGTATATCAACATAACTATAGTAAAGGAAGCCATCCGGACGACCTTCCCTGAGACCGCTAGACCATCCATCCATCCATCCAATACCTCACGCCAGCCTGTTCACCTATCCGATACCTCATGCCATCCTTTCTAAAGACTCACCCACCCGCTACCTCATGCCATCTTTTCCATCCGATTCCTCGTGCCATCCTTTCTAACGATTCACCAACCTGCTGCGCCACGCAATCCTTTCAATCACGACATCCATCCGTGCATCAACGATAGCCCCATGTATCACAACATCAATCCACGCATCAACGATAACGCAACGGCGACAACGACAATCTTTTAACGAAGACCGCCTCCGCTGAAAAACCCTTCGCGACGCTTTTGGGAAAAACCAAGACATGGGGCTCGAAGCTGTGGTCTGGTGGGCGTCTGGGACCCATGTAGCTTGAAGAAGAACAATAAACGAGAATAAACGGGTACCTGACGCATTGGAGTTGCGCTGGGCGCGGGAGGCAACTCCCACCGCAAACCTAAAGCCTACATCCCAAAGCCCAGAGCCGAAGAAAGAGCGTTCGCATTTACGCGTGTGGCTTCGCATGGGCATGTGCATTTAGTGTGCATTCAATTTAGGAATGCCGTCTGAATTCACGCACGCATCAGGACACTAGATTTCTCATGGCAAATCTGAAAATTACTTTCAGCAGAGAAATTTGGACGTGTACCAAGCGCATCCAGGCGCTGTAATTGCAGACGAGAGTTGATCAGGAGAAGTTGCTAGACTCCATGTAGCTGTCGGCGCCTTCAGTCAGATGGCGAAAAGAAAAAGAGGCATGAGTAGAGAGGTGCAGTCCTGGCTTTCCGTCTGCTTGCGTCTGTGTGCAGGAGCCGGAAGCCCGCAGCAGGAGAGCCTGCCGGTGAACTTTGGAAAGTTCTTAGCGCACACAGACAAGTCGGCTTCTCACCCTGTTTTTGGGTCTGCCCTGCAGTGCTGCAGCATGATGGTCCTCAGGGTGGTACGTGATCGTGGCTTCAAAAGGCTGAAGCGATGGCTGCAGAAGCATCCCCAGTTGGAAAGGCAACAGCTATGCTGTGTGCTTCGTGTTTTGTATTGTTGAATGGTGTTGTTGCATCGTTCTTGCAGGCTGGAGTACATGAAAGTTTGGAAGGGCTTGTATTTCGCAGTATGGATGGCAGACAAGAGGCCGGTGCAGCAGGAGAGCTGGGTACGTGTCCCCAGGTAAAGTCAAGGTTGCGGTTAAAGTCCGCAAACCCAACAAAGACAAGTAAGGCGGACTAAGCTTGAAAGAGTAAGGGTTTTTTTTCCCTCGGCTGCCTTTGTCAGTCATGCAGCTCGAGGGCTGGCAGGAGGTTATTTTGTGAGCATTCATGAGCATTTTTATCACGATCATCATCATCAAATCGTCATCAAATTGTCATCATACCTCTGATGGGCTTGAGTTGCTCTTGTAACCTGGGCCTATTTTCATGACCCTGCAGGTTTCGGATTACCAGCATCTTGAGATGGGACTTCATTCTTTTCTTGTTGCATTGCTGTAGCTGCTGCATCAGCGGCTGCTGTTGGACTGATTGCTGCTGCTGCTGCTGCTGCTGCTGCTGCATCTGCTGCATCATCTGCTGCTGCTGCTGCTGCTACTGCTCACAGCAATTGTTGCTTGCGACGCCGTAGCGGCATTGCAGTAGGAGGGCCAGCTAGCGCACTTGCACTGCCAGTAGCGGCAGAACCCCAAAAACAGACATCAAGCTTTGAAATGGAGCCGGGTAGAATGGTGGCAACAATGGCGGGTCATTTGCAACCACAGCGCAAGGACAAGGGAGGAAATCAGCCCAGACTTTCAGTGCTGATCATGGCCACGTAGCCAAAACATGTGTTTGAGAGCGACTTCGCATACCCTGGCTTCTCAGAGTTTCCCACCGGCGCATAAATATTGCAACCATTGGTGCGTTTGTCTGCCGAAGATCAACGCATTTTCCTGCAAACCGCGCTTGCTCGCTGGGGGGAAAAGCTTCGCATTGATTTCTTGGTTCTGGATTGCTTGGGTTAATTGGGCTCCCATGCCACGAGAGCGAAGTTCACCAAGTCAGTCCAGAAGAGCGTTTCGCACTGCACTCATTCTGCATTTGAAGCTTGTGCCCACAATGCTTTTGGGATACTACAAGTCGCTTCTCGTGAATGCGGCAGGAGCTTGCAGTAAACATCGCCTTGCTTCTCAATGATGTTCCACAAGAGAAGCAGAAGCCCCAGAACTGCCATGATCACTACCTCTTCCCAGCCTCTGCTTATTATCTTTTTGACGATTGCAAGTAGCTGAGCTCCCAAGCTGAACCCCAACCTGCTTCGTGTGAGACGCCTGGCTGTTGAGGCGAACACTGTGGATCGATGCTTTTTGGGCAACGATGCGCGTGCCGGGCTTAAGCATGCACTGCATGCAGCAAACCATTGATGCCATGGTTGCTCCTTCCTTGCTCGAGGAAAGCTGGGAGAATTTAGATGTTCACCGCGCCAGGCCCCATAGCGGTGGTAGATTTATGGCGCTTTTGCAATCCCAGCTGTTTGCGGTTTGCGTCCTTATTTGGCTCAAAAAGCCAAGCTGGCATCCTGCAAAACGGGCAGTCCTCCGCACCAGCGCATTGACCCAAACATGCTCTGAACTGTTGTGTGTGTAGCGCTTGTTGTCATCGAGCACACGTTTGGGTTTCGCTGGGTAATCGATGAAATGTACGAAGGGTGGTTTGGATATGGGTTGGTGTTTCTCGATCATGCCCGGCTGGCCATGGACGCGTCACCACCTCCACTAGACCGCACACCCTCCGCGCATAGCAGGCAGCTTGAGTTGGCCGAAGATGTATGCGAAGAACAAACAAACATTTCAACAATTGCACTGTTTCAGAACCGCTGCTTTGTGACGTCTAGGTTGAGTAGACCTGCATTGGAGGCATACAACTGCTGCAGCCTGGTGTTTTGAGCGACAGTTTGACGGACATTGCCTCAGTGTTTGCGGACCTCGGACGCAAGGGGCACAGGATGGCTTATCTGCTTGTACACTTAGGTCAAGAACTGCGCCCACCAGTCAGGATCGTGGTTTTTGACTGCTCGCACCTCATCCTCTAGCCAAATCTTCCGTTTACATGCAATCTAGTCTGGCGTAGCAATCCATCATTTGCAGCGTTCCAGCGACAAGACAAGCAGTTGCCCGTGCTGCAAGTGCAGTGCAGGTTACCGAGACATCAACACCCCCTTGTGGTTAATATAAAGGGGGCAGCCACAGGCATGGAAATATTTCAGGGCAGAGGTCCGCTAACTATGCCGGCTTAGCCTGGGCGTGGGGGGGGGGAGGTTTGAAATTTCAGAGTTAGGAGGTCCCTCATGCAGTGTTTTCACCTGGTGTCGGCTACCTCCTCTACTCTTCACCTCGAAGTACCTTGCAAAGAACGGGTTGTGGTGGCCCGGCGGCCAGGGACATAGGAAATGCATGGCCCAATTGAGGGTTTTCTTGTAACAGTGTACAATTCGGCCTGCAAAATCCCAAGGCACAAAGCAAAATACCGACGCTTTGGTGCCATGGTCACCGTTCC